>CM032178.1:44371590-44420012 GCA_018908115.1 Anopheles rivulorum
AATGCTTTGAAGAGGAACTTGGCAAACTGGAAACAGGTCCAGCACACGGGACGAATTTAGCCCGGAAGTGCTTGTGCTGTGTGTATCATTAATGTGTATAAAGTGTGAACAACGATAGGTAATATCCTTTGTGTGCATTGTTATTATTGTTACTGCTCCGAACAAAGTGATAGATGACGTTGATGGCAGCAACGGCGGCGTAGCGGAACACGGAAAGATAAGCACTTGGAAGAAGTTGTATTTCTTCTAGCTCGTTTGCAAACGCGCAACGTGAAATAAAAGGTAAGCAGATTTGTTTTAGAAATTAAATAGATATCCTCGTGTGTGGCTGGATGTATCTGCGGCCACGATTCGGATGGTAGTTAAAACCGCACGTATTTAGAGGTGGAATTAAGTCGTCATTCTTCAGATAGGGCAGGGTTCCGGACTTCTGAAATACGGTTGCATAGAGATAAAGCAAGCCTTTCCAGTTGACATTGTTGCTGAGCAGGGAAAAGAGCGCGCGCGCGCACAAGGGGCACATTATTCCTGAGCTTTCCATCACCAATGGAAAGTGTAGAGCAGAGGCCAAAACTCGGGAATAGCATCTGTTCCATGTGTCCAGTCGTGCGTAAGCCAGTAGAAAAATCTCACGTGTTACAAGGTAACCGGAGAAAGACAAGCATGCCGTAGGCATTTTTCTGTAAAGATTTCGTCAAAACATGGCCACATTTAGATGCAGTACTCGTTTGAAAATCAATCATTGTTTCACATCGTTGAAATCAGTTGTACTGCGTTTTCTTGCTGTGTGTGGTATGCTTGTTCATTCTTTTCCCCCTGTGTGTGCGCCGTGGTACCTCCCCGAAGAAGCCATTGTTCAATCGCACACATACATGCTGTTTGCCGGGCACGAATGCGCGCGCGCGCATTCTCATGCGTCCCGCACACGTCGTGCATTTCTTTCACACATGAATGCTATTTCATTTTCGCCATCAGTGCTACACACATACACATACACACACCCGCCGACAATCCAGTTTTCCGTCGACGACGCAAAATCAAATCCCAAAAATGACCGGTAGCAAAAAGAAAAGTACTGTGTGTAGCAACACCGGCAAAATCGCTAAGAAGAAACAGCCATATGAAAGGTGTGAATGCGATAGTGCGCTATATGAGTGAAAGGGAATGAACCTGCGAGCAACAATTTGTTCCGCGATGCGAGAGCGATGAGCGAGTGTGAGAACGAGTTTCGCCGGTAGAAATTGTCCGTGTATGGGTGCGTTTCTGTCGTGTTCTTGTTACTCTTTGGAGAAGAAGCCTTTTATCTAGCAACAGTCGAAACGGAAAGACAAAAGGACGTGTGCAAATGTGTGTGCGCGCTCCCTATGGAAAGGTCGTTCGGAGCTTCTTTTTGTTGTTTTGTTTGTTTGCTCAACTGTGTGCGCACTCTTTTGTTCGTTTATCGCTTTCTTTGAAATTATGGTGTGCATGAGTGTGTGTGTAGAGAAAGAAAGATGATTTTATCTCTCCCTCTCGCACGTACGCGCGCACACTTTCTGGCATACACACATTGTGCGGTTGAGACTGCGAAGTACTGGAGAAAATGACAAACGCATTCTCTCTTGATTTCATTCGACAGCCATTTGTCAAAAAAGGCCCGTTGGCCTCGGTTTACTTTTCATTCTTTTCCCGAGCAGTGTGGACGGTAGTACTGTTTGTGCGCGCGCGCGCTCGTATTCGGCCCTGTTTTACGGTTCGGTGTGCTCTGCAAAGGAACTGTAAAGCCAAAGTTGGTACAGTTTATAATCTTCAAAATTGAAGCTGTACATCAACAACACTACAACATATCCGTGGTGTGCTGAAGGAATTTGCAAAGATGGCAGCATGGAAAGATCGCGAGTGCGTGAACAGTGATGGCGTCGGTGGCAACAGATGGTTTTCTGCACGACAGTGTCGCGGCCCACGGTCAATCGGAAAATGGATGCTTCCCGGCATAAAATAGCAACTCTAGAGGTTTCCGACATCTATCTGTCTTTGATTAGCATGCTATGTTCGATGCTGGGTCGATTAATCTTTCTCAACCCGCATGCAGTTTTTGTTCGGACAAGTCGAACAAAAAACATGATGGCGTGTGAGAGAGGTGTGATGATAGAAGCCGGTAGGTTAAAATCAACGCTGCCAATAATCGGAACCAACGTGCGTGCGTGCAGGAACGTTTGCGGGAGAACGAAATATGCAATCGAACGCGTTGGAAGAGGAAAAAAAGCACTAAGACGAGAATTATTCGAGAACCTACGTCCGATAATTTTGTGTGCAATTTTTTGCACCTTTTTTTTGAATGTGTTGCTATCAACGATAGTGCCGAAAACGATGGCAAATTTTTATTGTGTGCGTATGAAGTATGGAATGTGAGTGCGAGTTCAATTTCGGAAGACTCCTGTCCACTACGCCATAGAAGAACAAAGTTGCGAGGAGATTAATCCATCACCGAGAGCGTGTGCGCCTCGAGCAACAGTGTGAAGTACAAAATGTTGAGTTCAAATTCGGGTTATTCGAACTGATCTGAAAAATCCGAGTTGATATAATGGCTGCTGCGATTGGCGATTTCTTCTTCGATGATTTTTTGTTTGACATGATGCTTCCTATAGAATGCTGCACGTATTAGAAATGTGAGCCTCAGGTGAGTGCGTGTGTTTCAAAAGTCGAACATTCTCCCAATGTCCCATCACCCCATTCTTTGAATGGGAAAGGTTATAGCAGGCTATTGTCACGGATCATTCATTTAGAGGACAACACTGTTCGTGGGGGTTTAATATTCCTTTTCAACTTTTGTTTAGCAGATCAAGACGTCAGCTGCTTTCCATGTTCGTCCTTTTCAATGCAACATGGCGCACAGAATTATTGGTTAGATTGAACACCTTCGCCCCTAGATTGTATGGCACTAATATAGTGCAGCGGAAAAGTGAACATTTTTGCTCTGCGCAACAGCACATTCGTTTTAAAATCGCAAATTTTAATTATCCTTCTGCAGAACAAAGCGGTACCCGAAGTAGCATACTGTGCGTATGTTTGTGTGTGTTGTTCACCACCATTTCGCCATCATCCAGCAGCCATAGTGCGTGCGAGACATCATCATCACCGTTCTCTTGTTCTTTCAGGCTCCTTTCTCATGCTCAGTTGTCCGTTCGCTCCTCTCTTTCTCTCTCTTTCTCTTTGTCTCTCTATCGCCGCTGTACTCGCACGTTCTATCCTTGCCCCTTTCACCCATTTTCTAACCGCGTTCGCGCGCAGTAATATGGAGAAGAATGGGGTTTTCTCCACATCCGCGCGAATCCATTTTGAAGTTTTCGTGCACTCAGATCGTGTGTGTGTTGCTAGGCAAGCAATATCAAGCGAGAGGAGCTGTCAGGAAGTCTGGATTTTCGAAGGAAAGCGGGATGCATGAAGAAATCATGTGCAAGTTGCGTTGTTTTTTGTGCAGGTTTAAGGCCTTTCCTTTTGCATTTCTAGATCGTTCTGCACGCGCTTTTCTTCAATGTAGCCAGTTTTCCTCCTTCGTGTGCTAAGGTTAGGATGAAGTTGTTGGGCTTGCGTGCGTTGTTGCGTTACATTCCGGTTCGTGTGTCATTGGACCTACGCTCCAGAATTTGGTTTTCGGTGTATCGACCGATTTTCAAATATTAAATTGTCTCTGTGATCTGCTGAAGCCCATTTTGTTTGCATATCAATTTCGTTATCTTCGACATCGGTTGGGCATGTTGTTTTGGTTTTACGTGTTTCTCCGGTAAATAAATTTACTGCACGCATATTTTATTGACATTTACGTTTTAAAATTCAATCTTTCACACCACTATCTACACCAAAGCCACGTCTAATCTGACTTTTTCCTACAGAAAAATAAAAAAAATAAATGCAGAACAAATATTTTAACGAAAGAGAGAGAGAGAGAAAGAGAGAAAGAACAAGAGCATAGGATTGTAAAAATGATCTTTTCGCATTCGCCATGCAAAAAGGAAACATAACAAAACGGAGCAACGAACGCGGTTTAGCATCCGTGAAAACGAGTTTTGTTCGCTTATAATATCCCATGTTCCGCCCAACACCCGTGGGTGGTGAGAAAAACAAGAAGAGTGTTAGCATTGTTCTACCACAGCCAACTGCGCTTGTTGTTGCTACATATGGTATCAGTTTTGAGATTATATTTTTATTTCATTTTAATTTCATTTAACAACATTAAAACCTATTGTAAACGATTGGTTGCATTGGCCGCTTCTTTCATATGTACACGATGTGTGTGTGTGTTGCTATGGATTTGATTTTGGCTGCCAAAACGCGTTGCCCTGCACTGAATGCAAAAATGGAACCCCCTTTAACGGTTGAAGTAGTAGTGTGTGAAAAGAGAGGTCGCGTCCGTCGCGTTGTAGATGTGGAGATGGTGGAGTTTGGCCGCGAAATGGGATGGTATAGGCGAACCAAGCGATTATGTTGTGACCCTTTTTTTACATACGCATTAAACCAAACTCCCCCTCCACCACCCCCACCGAGGCGCGCCACCCCGTGGTAAGATTAATTGAAGAACGTGTTGGAAGAAAGTGGCAGAAAGAAAAACTGAAACAGGTTTCTTTTTTTCATCGTCAGCAAGAAGAGAAGGAGGTTGCTTTTGGTGGTGAAAGAAGTTTCTGTAGATGTGAGTGTGCGGTTTGTGCGTGTGTGCATACTTTACTGGGAGAGCGAGAACGGACAAATGGGAGAGAGCGAATAGAAGCAACAGTGGGGGGATACAGTGAGGCTTTCGCGAGTAGAGATGCGGTAGCGATGATGCTGTGTGGCGCTAATGGATGCTGTGTGGGATGCTGAACTGTTTCAAGCACAGAAAATCCCATTTTCGTTAGCCAACGTTTTCCATGAGTTGACCTAATGGTTAATATATATGAATAGAATTGTATACAATCAAAGGAGCAACAATGAGCAAAATGCTTCGTTTAGAAGGGATGAAAACAAGGTTCCATGAAGATATGAGCGAGATGGAGAGAGCGAGCGAGATAAGTGTATATTCACGGGGCACCGATCGAAGGAGGCCTCGGTTGAATAACCTTGAATTTTGGTGTGTATCCCTGTATCTTTGATGCAGTTTTGCCTGAAGTGAATCCATCCACATGATTCTTTTCGTTGTAGTTTTTACACGTATTTAATAATACACGTTGTAAAGCCGATGTATCGTTTAATCGAAAAAATGTATCCACATGTTTTGTGTGTAGTTCTACATACTAGCGCTGTGCTTACCTTACCGGTTGGCCTTAGTTTGAGGCATATTCTAAGAAGTTCGTATGAATTGACACAAACGCATAAGGCTATAAACACATACTTGTGGCAAACGGCATACGTTTGATGTTTCGAATTGGATCCTAGAACGAGATGGATAGGAGGGGATATGGATGGATGGATGGATGGTGGTATGGGGGGTGGTCGTGGTCCTGCTGGCTTTAGGTCCGATGTCACGGCGCATGCGAACGAAAAATCCCACCAACTGGTGTGCCGTTTTGTGGTTGAGAACGAGAGAAACCTCCGGTAGGAAAGCGATAGCAGCACCAGCCAAGCCGCCACCCTTCTGTAGATGGAAATGATCCAATGATTCAGGTTTTTCATCGTTTCGTGAAATCGTCGATCCTTGCGAAGGTGGTGGATTGTGGAAGAATTTGAGGAGAGTGGGGGTGCGCCAGCAGGAAGGGAAAGTTTCATTTCCATCCATATACACGCGTTCGCAAAAGTGGGTTGAATGCAAATGAGCTAAGAGAGAAAGCGTCAGCTCGAGAGGATCATTGTGGTTGTGCGATGTTTAATTGGCGAATCCTTCAGATGCCAAACGACGCAACGTTAATTTATTATAACATGTAGTTGTGTGCGTTGATATAACGATGGAATTTTATTTTTTTCTTATGTGAGGAAATATTAATTTTCATTTGCATCGGTTGGTGGGTAGGTTCGTCATATTTGGTTAAGTTGTGTGACAGTATGAAATTATCCATTTATATATTATTCAAAAAAGGCGGTTGTTGCTGTATTGATTGTAGGTAAAAGAACGCGGTGTTGAACAGTATCTTACCCCACCGTCTGACCAATGATATGATCTCTATCAAGGGAATAAGAAGGTGCATTTAAAGCGTGCTTGTAGACGATACAGGGATGGGAATTTGCTGCGATAGGCACGTAGATAGGACACCAGTGGCATTCGTTTTGCATCACTATATCACTTGAATAGTCTGTGAAATAAAATCTGCTCCTAATAAAATAGTTTGTTCCTTATGGTAGATGGAGATGCAGTAAAAATAAAACTCATTTTAATGAGTGCTATAGTAGCGGGATTGCATTTCCGTTTCTCGCTCTCAATAGTGAGTGTGCCATATCCAAACGTTTCACACGCACCAGGATATTTTCCAGCAGCAGCAGTGCATTAAAAAGCTTTTTTTCCGGCGTTAATGTTGCGCACACATTGTACTTTCCTGTTCATTTCGTCTACTACAGGGGGAAAATGTAGTTTCCCGCACGAAATGCAACCACCGGTTCGCGTGTGTGCGTGTGAAAAATAGAGCTTTTTGCCATGGCGTGTGTTCGCACATTTTTGCAACTACTGCTGTGTGTTGTGCACACGCGTCGTCATGTCAAACAGTGTGTGCGCGCCCTGCTTGCGGTGGTGATGAAATTGTCGGCAACAAATGGAGGGTTGCTTAGGGATATATAGCAGGAAAAAAAAGATTCTCCACTATATGGTTACTAGACACCAACTACTACTGCACTGTTGTGTGTGATTTGGTAATGGTGTTAGTATCTCGTGGTGTGTTACTCATGCTTTCGGTAGCTATCAAAACCCGTCTGCAAAGCGACACAAATCGCCAGTTGCGTTCTGTGTGATGTCTGGAGGATATGTGTGTGTATAGTGTGTTGCACTGTTATCCCTGTTGGCGGCGTGAATGGCCTATGTTGGGGTGATGGAATTCTTCCGTATATGTGCTACCATCATGCAAATTCGAATCCGGGGAATGTGAAACACAAGTTGATGGCAGCTAAAACGGTAACGGCGGATGCTGAACGAAAAATATTGACATGTGGAAGAAAAATATGGAAACGCAACGCAAAGGAACAAACAGCAGCACGTTAGCCCGCTCTCAGGTGCGGTGCGTATGTTTGCGATAAAGCGCGCGTTGTGTGTGGAATATCTGCATCGAATGCTGAGCAAGTTTATCCGCATGACAAAACATTGCTTTTCACCGCAGTCGGCCATGTGTTTCGAAGGCGGTGGACCCGGTCCAACGCATCAGTTTGATGTTAGTTGGCGCGGCGAAGGTGTGAAAACTGATACATCTGTGTGTTTGTGTGTGCTGTGAATGGTGATTTCGATTAGTTCTTTTTTTTTTTAGATTTTTCAATTTGTCGCGACCAAACGAACGTTTAGGCAACAGAAAATCTGTAAAAAATAGCACCCGCGCTTGGTGGCCTTAACCCCCTTTCTCAGTTTTTACTAAGAATAGCGCAAAATGGCTTCCAGGCACAATCTCAACGCTGGCATAATTCTGACTTTTTCGAACCAGCAAGAATGTTTTCCTGTGAACGTTGCAAAAATGTCTGCCTACTTCCATTCGTGGTCTACTGTTGTTCAACCCTTGGTTCCATATCTTATTACATGCTCTATCAGCAAACGTTTAGTATGTGACATGTGTGTGCTTCATTTTTTTTCTCTACCACACTTCCCTCTGGCGTCTCATTCCTGGGTAATCGCTGATTTATGATCGGAAGAAAAAACGCCGGTCGAAGCAGGTTTCATATAGCCGAGCATTGACGGTTAGGTTACCATTAGATACCAGTTGGATACAGAACTGTCGGAGTTGTAGAAATGCTATGAATGCGTAGCAGCAGAAAATAATCAGGTGAACATGTTTGTTCTGGATGTGTTCAAGCAAAAACAGCATCAAAGTGCAATTTGTACCTTGATTAGATTTTTATCACCATTTTAAGAATGTTTTAATAGTTATACCAATTTACTTGTTTTAGTTAATAATCCATCATTATGGTAAAATTAAGTGAAAATAATGCTTTGAAGAATACTATTTTATTTATACGGTTTTTCGTTTTTTTTTGTTTGTTTTACAGAACATCAGCGATCGAAAGCGCTGATAGTCGGGCGTCTAGGGAAAGGTGGTAAACTACGTACGATAAGAAAAGGAAGTTTTCTACCAGCGAATGCAGTTTCCATGATACGAAAAGGGGAAAGAGTGTCCTTATCGGTCGATTTGCCTGCAGATCATTACCCTTGCCAACCCGGACAGAATTGCTCAACGACGCGCGACGAGGACGCCGCATAGCGGAAGAGGAAGTGGGGTTGGAATAGCAAGGATTTCCTCCCATCTGCCGCAACCGAAACCTCACTAGCAAAGCCCCGCCCCACCCCCTTTTGTGTCATTGTTAACGAGGAATTTTCACCTACCGTGTGTTTCTTGGTGTGTGGATCGAGAAGAGAATTTGCACGGAAGGAAGCTGGCCTAAACATCCGTGTGGGAGTATAATTTGGAGAGAGCGAGTGAGCGAATTGGCATCCTGTGTTATACAAACTCTGGCGCAAGCAACATCTGTTTCTGGGTAATCAAGAGAGAACAGTGTGTGTGTATGTGTGTGTGTGTCGTGCCAGTTGTAGGCAGGAAGAATACACGGCTTATGTCGATAGGAAATGGTTCGCAGTAAATTCGACTTTTCGCAAAGCATCTACCATAAATCAGCATAAAAGCAAAGCGCCCGTTGGAACAAGCAGATGTTGGTGACCGGTGAACTATTATCCCCGGTCTACTAAAGCCGAAAGATAGCCTGGCGCTTGGTCTGTGTCAGAGAGAGAAAACCTCTCTGGTGCCTCGATATGCTTCCAGCCTTCTCTGCGAACATCAAGGACCCTGCGGGATATCATCCTGCGTTTGACAGCAAATTATTCACACGCCCACTAAAATCGCGAGAGAGGGAGAGTGGACTGAAATTGGAGAGATAAAGGAATCGCTTCGATGGTAGCAGCCGTAGTTGCTAAAAGCCCAGACGGGGGACAGTCACTTTTCGCTTCCTTATCATAGGTATGCCGTCTGAGTTATGAGTTCGGTTAGTTACGGCGTACATTAATCCCGGAGAAAGCTACTTAGAGTTATTTGCAAAGCAATAGCTCTTCTGTTGTTGAAAAGAAGCTCAAGAAAATATACACCAAACGGCCGTGCGTACTGAGCGCAAAGATCCGTGCAAGACACGTGAACATATTGCTCTTTCGTTCAGGGAACGGAAAGCGGAAGAAGAAGGTGTGTATGCGCACCCACACCCAAAGAGTCTGGATTTGAATGTTTCATCGTGTCAGTTCGCCTGCCCGAAGGTCAAAGAGTCGGTGACCATTTGCTCTCTTGTCAAGGCTGGCTGGAAAATACGTGAAATGTTCGAATATAAATGTGTTACGTAGAACAAAGTGATTCATCACCGCGGGCGGGCGTTGTAGGCGCAGGCAGCAACGAAAATTAATATTAAAATTCACTATCAACCGCGCAGAAGGATACTTCGCCAGACTGTTGTTGTGTCCGGTAGTCTACAATAGATGATGCACGGATATTAGGGAAAAAGAGAAAATATTGGTCTAATACGGAGAAGAAGAAACAAGTGCACAAGTGGCATGAATCCTTTCTATCATCTCATAGTCGATTCGTCCAGCGTCCGGTGAAATTCGTTTGAATTGTGCCCTCATCCCCACTCGTGGCTTGTTGCCAAACGACTATCTAAAACATTCCCAACGAACGTAAGAAGCCAATTAAAAGAGCTGGTTTTCTCCAGTAGCGATAGTTGAACCTAGAGGCGCTGATTGGTGCTGTCCCAAATTAGCTAGCTTTGGAAAATCAACCAGGAAGATCTGAACCATCCACACAGCCACCAGTATTCGGTGTTATTTTTGTCCATCGTTGCCAGAATCGTTGCCAGAACGAAACGATCGCAGACGAACAAACACAAAACCACGGTGTATGGCAAAGCCAGCAAAACGAGTGACGACGGTTAGCGAAAGCTGGAAAAGTGTGAAAGTGCATCATCGATCTGTAGCTGTCCACCTGCCAGAAATTGTTGGATAGTAGTAGCAGGTACAGGTTTGTACCTTGAGTAGAGAACAAGAATGGCATCATCACAGACTGCAATCGGATGTGGAAACGGCACACAGACTGGATTGCGGGAGTTTGTCGAAGGATGGACATTGGCACAAACGCTCGGAGAAGGAGCGTATGGAGAGTAAGCTAAATTTCTATTTTCTTGTTATTTGCCTTAGATGATCCTTTCCTGATTTCTCTAATGGTGTGATTTTGATCAATTTTGTTTGAATTGTACAGAGTGAAGCTGCTCATAAACCGACAATCAGGTGAGGCTGTAGCGATGAAGATGGTTGATCTAAAGAAGCATCCAGATGCGGAGAGCTCGGTCAAGAAGGAAGTGTGCATACAGAAAATTCTTCAGCACCAAAACATCCTAAAGTTTTTCGGTAAACGTACGCAGGGCGACATTGAGTACATATTCCTCGAGTATGCTGCCGGCGGTGAACTGTTCGATCGAATAGGTAAGAAAACTGAGAGTAATTTTCTTTCCATTTCGATATTTATTCTCATCTCGTGTCTGTTCGATGTCTTGCCTTTGCAGAACCCGACGTTGGAATGCCTTTGCCAGAAGCGCAGCGGTACTTCAATCAACTGTTAGCCGGTGTCGATTATTTGCATACCCGTGGTGTGGCACACCGTGATTTGAAGCCGGAAAATTTGCTGTTAGACGAACATGATAACGTGAAAATATCGGACTTCGGGATGGCCACCATGTTTAGGTATTAGGTACAAATTAATACCGAACATCTTGGTTCGGACTGCTTCGCATTGCTTGCCACTGCTCTTACGGAGCACAATCATTTTTGGACTGTTTACTAAATGAACTTCATTTTCTTATTTTACATGTGCGGGCGCTTCTCTCGGGGTCTATTGTGTCAAGTGCAGAATGAAGGGCCGAGAACGATTGCTGGATAAAAAATGCGGAACACTACCATACGTCGCGCCCGAGGTTTTGGTGAAACCGTACCGAGCTACACCGGCCGATCTGTGGTCTTGCGGTATCATCTTGGTTACAATGCTTGCCGGAGGTGAGTTTCTTTCACCATATTACATATTTCGTGCTAACTTATATGCTTTTTGCTGCTTTCCCGCGGAAACGAACACAACATACACAATAACTTATTCCTACAATTTATCACCGGTACATTACCGTGACAGCGTCGCGACCTTTGATGCTTAACTTGAGACACATTTCAATTCGAATATCTTCCTTACCACTGATCATTATTAATGTGCTTTTGAATGGATGCGCCTCCTTATCAACTTCTCAACATGAATGTCCTTTTTGTGTCGTGCATACCGTTATTTGATTTTTACACCTCTAATTTCTTCGCATTTTCTTCTTGTGTTAATGGCAATTCATTAAGATTATTGTGTGCACATTGTTTTATGTGTGACAGTGAAAATGTAACAAAACCTGTGTTTCGCTGTGTCTAATTGTGTTTTTTTGTCTCTCTTTCCATTATTGCTCGATGTTTTCTATGTGCATTGTTTCCCTGTATCTAATTGTTGGATTATGCGAGTTGTATGAACGCTTAAGAAACAAAGATATAAGCAAACAATTGAATCTGGACAAGCATAATCCTACAAACGTTTATGTTTTGTTGTTCCACCAATAAGCACTTCCCGCCACTATTTATTTGATTATATTTAAATTTTCTATCATTGTAATCTTTTTTGCCATGCGTGTGTGTTGTTGTGTTTGTGCATCTTTGTTTTCTTTTGTTGCCCATTTGTCCCTTCCTTTTCATTTTATTATTTTTTTTCTTCATTTCGTTCGTTCGCCAAACAAACGCCCGAATACGCCACCAAGCCCAATAATAATAAAAAAACAATATGACCAAACGTATAACCGTTTTTTCTAAATCCCATTTTTTTAATTTCCGGCTGTATCTTTGGTATTCTAGCTGTAGACTGTTGTTTTGATTGTAATATCTCTAAAGCTTTAGTACCAGAGGTCCAACTGGGAATTGCTTGCTGCTGCACTGCACTGTTGTGTTTTTTTTCTTTCGTTATTATTTCGGTTCAATATTACTTTCTGTTTCTCTGGATTTGTCTATTTATATTGCGATTGCTGCCGGCCGTGATGTGTGCGTGTGTGTGTGTTGTGCGTTTATGTTTCTCAGTGTGCTGATGTGAAAGTATATTAAATAAATTACAATATATCCCTTTTTTGTTTCATTCACTTCACTGTTGCTATATCTTGTGTGTCTTCATTCAATGCTCCCTTTTAAGATCTGCTCCTTGCAAAGTAAATAAACATTATCTATGAATGCGAGCCAGCTGTATTGCAATGTTTGCGCATATTTTTCCATCGTAAATCAGTAATCTCAACAATCTTTAAGTAATTATATTGTATTTGGACTTTTCCATTTGTTTAACATTTTCTTCTGTAAATTGCGAATGCCTATGAAACTCGTTTTGTAATTTATTCTCCTTTTTGCTGCAAGCAATAATATTCACGATTTATCTTATTTGTTTGTTTTTATTATCAATGCTGTTGTGAATGCTGCGATGAAAGGCTTAAACAAAATATTAAATATCAAAAAGACAAAGAAAGTTCATATGCTACGAGTAAAACATATATACATATATTGCGTGTTGATTATTCTCTGCTGCTGTTGTGTATGCTTTCACAATATCTTCATATTCACTATTATTATCGTCGCCATCCAAATCCGCGTGTGTTTATTTGACCTCAACCCGCGTACAGCTATCAGCCGGTTATGTTGTTCAGCTTTTTGTGACAAGTGTAAAGCCCCGAGTGTATGTGTATATGAAATCAAATAAAGAAGTGAACTTTTGGATATGCCTCTTTCGTTCTTCGCACGTCTCTATCATTCCCGCTCTCTATTTCTGTGTATGGCTTTATTTTGGCACTGTTTCGCGAGTGTATATTATTGTTTAGTGTGCTGCACCATCCTGCATTGTTCTGCAAGTGTCTAATTGTTCTATGCTGCACGGTTTATATTGCAATTTGCATATGTTTCCCAACGCGAGTGAATGCACCAATGCACACGACAGCAACATCTAAACTATAAACCTCTGCTCGATAAAAATGAAGAAATAATCGAAAAATATGAACGAAGATATTGATAATCGTTTGGGAAAAGGTATCATTTCGATTCCTATTAAGTCTTTAATGGAGTACTTGGAGCGTTTTTTAAGCGAGCATTCTAATTTGTAATACAATTTGAATTGCAGTTCTACAACAACGCGCCTTGCATGAAATTAAAGACATAATACATGACATCACCACATTCTTTCAATCATTCTATTTGGCCATTTGAGGTGAATCGTCTGTAACGATCGTTTAATATATGTTTTTTTTTGCTTTCTCTTTTTTCTTTCATTGTATTTAAAATGTAATTTTCCACCATTTAGAATTGCCCTGGGATCAACCGTCGTCCGGATGTGCGGAGTATCTCTGCTGGAAGGAGAACAAATACACTACCTCAACGCCTTGGTGCAAGCTGGACACGCTCACCCTCTCGCTGTTACGAAAGATACTTGTGGCAAATCCCGCCCAAAGGTTAACGCTGGACAAGCTGCAAGACCACAAATGGTGCCAGACACAGTTCCACCTTCAAGGTATGTATTAGGTTTTGTGTGTTTTTATCGTGTTTTGTGTATATTCTCTTTTATGCGTTGCCTTTTTCGAAAAGCTAGGGGGTTTGTACAAGAAATAGAAAGCAAGATAAAGTATGCTACCACTAAAAGGAAGGGATAAACAATAAATAATTGGGTCACTTTGTTCTAGTACAAACAAGTCTGCGCAATTCCCATTCGGTTCCGTAATTTCCGTATTCCTACAGTCTTTTTTGTGTTTGAGCTTAGGATTCATGTTATGCTTGGTGTGAAATCGTCGTTCAAATGGTCATTTCAAGCCCGTTTGCTTCCATAACTGAAATAACATTTTCCATCGTGTTTTAATCCTGTGAAATGGTGGCCATTCGATTCGATTTTTTTTTGTGGAAGCAAAAGAATTCGAAACGACATCCTATTGCACTGCTTTACCACATAGGTGTCCGTATGCTGCAAGGATGCTATGCCACAAAGGAAGCAAAGACCTAAATCTATTTATCTTAGGTCTTCAACAGGAACTGTGGACGTTGTCTCGTTTCGATGAGCCGGGCTACATTCTGTATGTTTTGGCAGTGGTCCAAGAAAAGACCCTGGTGGGTTGGCGAAATGTCTTATTTCCAGATTTAGCTATCGTTTTGTGTAGTATCATGTCTATGACAATAGAAAAGCTAGCGTTTTATAAATTATAACCAATATAACAAAGAAGATTAGAGCGGAATTATCAAAGGAACGAAAATGAGTAAATTTGGTATTAAAGCCAAATTATTATTAAAGCCAAGGTATTAGTGTTTTGGCATTATGCGTTCATTGCACATGGTCAGGTACTGGATGACTCTCAGTCGTGTAAAAATTCTGAGGAGCATTCAGTGCCTACCCCAGTGTGTACGCCATTCATCATATGTGAATATGCACAAGAGAAAAGAAACCTAAATCTTCCGATAACATCAGACTGATTGTCACAGCAGTTGTGTTAGGTATACCAATCGTACAAGACAGAAGGATCGAAACACTGTTGCTTTACTCTGTAGTTATATGAAGCGCGGTGGGGTACAGTTAAATATTAAATGAAAATACAGCCAAATGAAACGTTTCAACAACAGTTGTCCTTAAAACGGTTCAGCTCCAATACGAAGTCGACCAAGGGGGTTAGAGCGCCCTGTTGTCTGCGCTTTGGCGCTTTAGCTGTATGATAGAATTTAAGCTATTTCATAAAGCTAGATTACCAAAGCATGGACGACATTGTGGCATTGCTACATCATTGGTATTACTATCCTGCAACGGACAATGCGCGGTTAAAGAATGTTAATAGGGAATGCATAAGTGAAGAGCAACAATGTACATTATTTATTGTGTTAATGATATATTAGCATTTTTGACAACAGTTGTAATAATACAAAAAAAATCGCGTTATAATCAATAACTGAGTGATTAAAATGTTACGAATTTGCATGCGTTCAGTGTATAAATTACAATTAATTCAATTTTACTTCAGTTTGTTTTGTTTATCTGCTCGAAAAGTTATGCTTTTTTTGTGTTGTTCTTCATTAAGTTGCGTTTAATTATATTAGAATAAAATGTGTTTTGCCTGCACCCCCCGCGTCCATTTTTCTCATTTAAGTTAATTATTTGATCCCGTTAATTGTGTTGCCGTTCTCTTTCTTCTCTCATTATTCTCTCTTTCTTTCTCCTGCTGCTGCTATCGTATGTTGCCACTTATTGGGACTTTGGTGATTTAGCTGTATGTTTGAATGCAATCTAACCACATACAGCTTTATCACCAAAAACCTAATGTGTGTGTACGTTTTGAGTTTGTTTTGTTTGTATTATTAACATTAGCCGATTAAACAACACGCTGCTACTCCCACCACACACTCCCACTCACTTATTATCCAACAGCACGTTTGTTATGATAAATTATTTAGTGTTTTTATTTTTACGTTTTGATTTGCATTCATAATGTGTTTTTTTATGCAAATGTAATTTATGTAATAGTGTTTTATTTGGTTGTATGAATTATGTTTTACAAGTGTTAAACAATACGAAAATTTTTTGACTGTGAAACGGTAAATGAAAAATGTTTTATTTAAATGCAACAATTATTGTTACGTATGACACGACGACGATCATGTAAAACCAGAGGGTATTGATACTTTTGAACGGTTAAATTTGTCATTTCAGGCATTGCCGATATAGGAGTGAACAACGGTGGTTTGGGGGGTGGTATCGGGGCTGGTGGCGGCTGTGATGTGATCGATGGCCGGCCATCGCCTCGTGCGAAACGGCTCTGTTCGAATCAGGACATCTCGAGCCCGCTGGATGATTCCACCTCTCGCATGTGCCAATCGCAACCGGTACCGATCATCGTGCATACCGAGGTGAATGGCGTCGAGCAAGCGATCGAGGCCCGGAACGGGTTCTGCTTCTCACAGCCTACCATGCTAGACGATCTAATACTGTGCACGCAGCTGAATCCGACGCAGAGCGTGGGCACGCAGCAGCAGCAGCAGCAAAATCCCTTCCAGCGACTGGTGCGACGTATGACACGTTTCTTCGTCTCAACGCGGTGTGACGAAACGCTGAAGCGGCTTTCTTCCGCCCTGGAAAAGCTCGGTTACAGCTGGAAGTCGAACGACGAGGGCGTTATCACGATATCGTCAATCGATCGGCGGAAGCTACAGCTTATTTTTAAGGCAAACATCGTCGAGATGGATGGGAAGATCTTGTGTGATTTCCGGCTGTCGAAGGGCTGCGGCTTGGAATTCAAACGACGCTTCATCAAGATAAAGCAAAGCTTGGCAGATATCGTGATGAAGGGCCCGGTCACCTGGCCGATCGCGATCGCGACCAACTCTGTGCCTTAAACAGGAGGATGTATTTTTGGAGAATCCCGTTCTGGAATTGTAATTGTTTTATGAAGATTTAAGAGAAAGCGGAAGGGCGTCGGCGGCGGCGGGACGAGAGCGCATAGGAATATCGTTAAGCAGTCACGGAGTTAGTTGTTTTAAAATGTTGTATTATACTTGCGAAAGAATCTCGCACAGAACCGTGGAATTGCAGCGTTCGAACAAAAAAGTGTTCAAAATACTTTTAGATACGCTCTGTGAGCGCACAAATATGACGTCCTCTTTCTTGTGCCAAACTTAGTAGATTTGACATGATATGGTGCGTGCGTGGTTAGCGGATTTGCGAAAAGAGATACACTTGTGCTACCAAGGGAAGATTTTGGACCGTCAGCAAACCGGGACAAACGAACAGAACCACAACCGAATTTTGGGCCCCCCTGAACACACACCCCCGGGGGTCGTTAAGATGTTAAATAGTATTTCATGTTACATGACAGCGAAGGAAAGAGCAGAATATCGCTTCTCCCTTCTCATCACAAACACTCAAAGTATCGCCTTTTTATAATTCCTATTTTACATGAATCTAAGCAGATAACTAGAAAACCGAAGAAGATAGACTCCTGTCCTCTGCAACAGATGGTGTTGAAATTGCAAATGATTTGTAAACTTTTATATCTCCTAGAGCTTCCTTCCAGTTTTTACACACGACATAAGTAGTAGCAAAAGCATGTTTGCAGTTGCAATCGATTCACTGAAACGTTTTTAAAGTACACACAACACTCTATACTGTAGATGGACACGAACAAGACAGTGCACAAATTTTTCAAAACAATAAAGCGTCATGAATTATAAAATGGGACTTGAAACGAAATGAACTAATAGTTGCAGTAGGAAGGAGGGAGGGTTATAAACGTATAAAACCACACGAGTGTTCTCGATAAAGACAGGTGCTAAAATAGACGTGGAAAAGGGTATATTGAAATAAGAATCTTGGTTTACAGGTGCATCACACTTTCGTTCTCAAGGGTCGAGATGTGTAATACACTCTTAAACCAACAATTGTGCTGTGGAACCGTTCTGAGGGGACAAGATTTTCATGGTTAAAGACGTATTTTACGTTTGGTTTTTTACGGATTGTGTTGATAATAGTGTAAGCTCTTTACCAGATCCATTTGTTTTACGCCATAACAAAGTTGTTTAAACTTTATTGTTTATTTTTTCTTCTACTTTCCACGTTACAAATTATGCTGATTTTTTAAATCCTTAAAACTATTTCAAAAGATTTGATAGGACGAATCTTACCGCTGTACTGTTCTATTGAAGCAAATAACAAAATATCTTTATTTTTAGATATCAGCGATCCCTACTCCCTTCGAAGGCATCACCAGTGTAGTGTAAGCGAGCCGTCGAGGGAGAGTAGTGACGCTTTTTTCTCCTTCAAATTTACCATTTTACCTTAAGTGTAACCCACCTCGTTTGTCTATCTGCAAGAATCTTTTTAATACGGTTTATGAATAAAAAAGAATTTGTTACGATAAATAATAGATAAGCATTATTCATGAAACCGTATCAATTTGAGAAATTAGCTTATAGGTCTATCTATCTATCAGACCACCTATCGAGTACAGAAGACCATCAATAGCGCTAGAAGAAGCGCCCAAAGATAGGTCACTCCTCTTTGTAATTGGGCAACCGCGTGATTACATTCGTTTCCGAGGCAAGTAATGCAGGACGAATCTTTCACGTTGGAACATAGATTCCAGCTGTCTTCGTTTAAATCCACCACACAGCCTCGAGCAAAAATGCGCTTCCGTGAATCACGCATCAGGTAGCAACCTCGTCGTTCGTATGGCACAATACCACGGCATTCTTCAACCGTCCACTGACCGTCCGCACAGTCTTCCTCACACTTGGCACATATCTGCAGCTGCTCATTGCGCTGATTACATCCTGCCCCAAGACACACCTGCACAGTGTCCGGTTGGCATTGAGCTTGCCGTACATCGCCCGCACAGCCACGATGGAAAATGGATGCTTCCTTACTGCTCTGGTCAACTGTGGTATAGCAAGTGTAGCAACCAACACCGACAGATGACAGATCCGACGACGTGCATCGCTGTGCTGCGGATCGTTCGAAGCCCCATTTGCATCGCTCTCCACTAACATCCTCATCGCACAGGACACACTCATGTAACGTTACGGAGTACTCGTCCACATTACAATCGTTTCCACCGGTACACACGTGGCAGTTGCCATTTGCTGGATTGCAGGCAGTTTCCTCCGAAAGGCAACCCCGGCGAACGGTGTACTCTTCCACAAGGGTGTAACAGACGTCGGTGCGACCTAGCAAAATATCCGGACACACGGTGCCTACAGCTGTCTGTGATAACTTGGCACAATCCGGCCCTTCACAATGATGGCAGGTGCGAATGTTAGCAATGATCGGTGGATGCTCATTGCAGCCATCCTCACCGGTACACGTAACACACTCCTCGGGACATTCGGAGATGGCATCTGAGAGACATCCGCGACGAATATTTGTTGAACTGGCGGCATACGTATAGCACGCATCGTTTGCCCTGTATCGTTGACAGACGGTCGGTGTTTGCTGCGCCACGTCCAAACAGCTGGCACCGGAACACTGATGACAGTGTAACCGATTCGAAGGGAACAACACGCCATTGCATGAATCGCCTTCGGAGCAAACTTGACAGGCAGCCTCTGTTCCTCTGCATGACTCTGATGATACGTTGAGCTCATTCGCACAGCCCCTCACCGTATAACCGTCATCTAGAAATCGAGGAATCGAGTTTAACTAATGGTAGGCTGGTTTTCCCATGAAGAACATAATAGTTTACAGTTTACTTACCGTCTATTTTTGTAGCGCATCCACCGACAGGACATATCTTCGTGCTCTTTCCTACTGTCATCGGTTCGATGCAGCTTGGATCGATCTTAGAGGAGCAGGAGACACACGCCAGGGCACGAGGTTCCACATTACACCCATCGGAAGAATCACAAACACGGCACAGTCCGTCGTTCTGCATGCACTCCGTCGCATTTAGCAACTGGCCAACACAACCCTTCTGTGGGCGATCCGTAAAGCTGTAGCACATCTCACCCTCGCTGTAAGGCTCGCAGATTGCTGGTTCTAGCAATGCATCGGAACACGAGTCGCCCGCACATTGATAACACTTTAATCGTTCCACTGGAAACAGCACATTATTACAGCCTGCGGCATGGCAAAGCTGATAGGTTCCTTCGGCTGGTTGTCCCTTGCTGCAAGTATCCTGCTCGTACAATTCCGAGCACCCTTTGACGATGAGTGAAGAACCGTTCGTAAAGTGTTTAACAAACGATACGCAGCTTCCTGTCTGACACGGAATGAGCTTGTCCTGCGAAGTTCCAAGCACATCACCACATCCAGTCTCACCTTCGCAGGCAACGCACTGGACCGGTGGTCCATTGCAACGATCGCAAAGACAGAGCGAACATTCACTGCTCGCACCGTTTGCAGTACACTTGTCACGTAAAGACACAGCAGCATCACTGAGACAACCGCGTGCAAGGATCTCACCGGCGAAGGAATGTACGTAGCAGGAATCCTGTCGTCCAAGCAGTACCGGCTGGGTGCAACGTTCGAATCGCAACGTCTCTTCACATTCGATTGCACGCGCGCATTGGGCGCATACGAGCTCGTTGGACCGTTTGCTAGGTTCCTTATTGCACGCAGATTCGGAATCGCAACGCACGCAAACATCAGGATATTCTACGCACGGATTAGCTTCTGCTGGGTCTGACACGCATCCTCGAAACGTTTCTCCAGTGTCTAAAAGAGAATTAAAAAAAAAAAACTAAGAAAGAGCCAGCCTCAAGCGGAAGAACTGTACTACTCACCAGCAACATACGTGTAGCACTCATCGTTTGCCTTGTACTCCTGGCACACCGACGGCCGTGCAGAACTTTGCATCTCATCACATGTGCTTCCTTGGCATTTAAAACATCGCAGCCTATCTGCTGGATAAATGGCACTGTTCGACTTGGAACCGTCAAACGTTTGACACATATCGCCTGCATTACACTCCACTTCAAAATCCTCCGAACAACCTTTGCGGGTCGTTGTTTCGTCCAGTGAAGAAACACACTGTCCCGTCCCGCATGCCTGAAGCAATGAGCCATGATTCGCCTCATCCAGGACATCTGCACAACTTGCGAACGTGTCCGTATTGCAGACGAAACATTTCACGCTACGAGCGTTGCAACCATCTTCGGTGCAGAGTTTGCATCTTACATCCGATGCGTCTAAACACTGGTCCGCGATAGTGGCACCACTTTTCATAAGCTCACTGAGACATCCGCGTTCGATCGTTGTTCCGTCCGGATTGAAGTAGGAATAGCATTGATCGGTACGACCAAACAGCAGCTCTGCCGGACATGGTTTTACGGTGGCCAGTTCGGTTGCATCAACTCCAGGACAATCGTCGCCCGAACATTGGGCACAGCGGAGCGAATTTTGGACTAATGCGCGCTGATCGTTACAGGCGGTTGTGTTGCACTTCTGGCAGTGTTGCTCGCACGGTTCTGCACGCTGCAGCGTGCATCCGCGCTCGACAGTCGTCTCATCTGTTGGCGGTGATAACATGCGTTAGTACAACCATGAAGTTCGGGTCAACTACAAGAGCGGGTCACATTACCTAGGAAATAGGTGTAACAACTGTCTTCTCCTTCTCGGTAGACATCACAGTACTGTTCGCTGTTCTTCGTCGGATTAAGACATTCGATCGTGCCATAACACTGGTAACATTTGAGGCGATCCTTTGGTAAAGCGCCACCATTACAGTGATCACCCTTACAACGCAGACACGTTCCATTCGTCGCGGAACATTCGGCTAGCTGTTCCGGTTCGAAAGTGTCTGCACAGCCACGCACTGTGTGGCCATTATCTAAGAGTAAATCGTAAAAATTTCTTCTTACCTTTCAATGAAATAACTCCCAAATGTTTTGCCCCCCCTTACCGTCTATAAATGCCACACATTCGTCGCTTTCCGCACAGGTAGTTGACTCCGTGTTGCCGACGCTGGGTTCAATACAGCTGGTTGAAGAAGTTCCATCCATTGTGTTACACACATAGCACTTGTTGCGATTACATAAATCTCCATAGCAACGTTCACAACGATCACTTTCGCTACCGGCAATGGCAGCACATTCATCATACCATGCCATGCTCTCACTAAGCTCCGACACGCATCCTTTCGCGGTAACGAACGATTCACTGAAAAACGTATAGCAACCACCACCGCCGGAGCAACGTTCTTCCGAAGGGTTCTCATCACATGCCCGGTTCGTGGTACACTTCACACACAGCTTCGTGTCGCTAAAACTATCGTACTGGAGATCGTTGCAGCCGCTCTCGGTACAGCTCTGACACGATACATCTCCCGTTTGGCAGATGGAATCATCCAGCAAACAGCCACGCTTTGCGCTAGAAGCCGATTCGTACCACGTGTAGCATTGGGCGTTAGCAGTATCATACCGCAAACATGGTTCGGGAGTAAAATCGGACTGCTCTAGACGAGCGCACTCCTCTCCACTACACGTGTAACACTGGAGACGATCCTCGGGGAAAAGACCCGTGTTGCAGCCATCGCTAAAACACTCCACACAGTAAGGTGAAGCTTGACATTCGGGGTACTCCAAAACGTTACCGCGCACCACCATGCCACTCGCGTCGAGAAACGACACACAAGACCCATGGAAATGTGTCGTCGTTTCGAGGTCATCAAAATTCCCTCTGATACATTTGACGTCTGCTCGACAGTCGACGCACTGTACGGGTCTTGCGTTTCCTTGCGATTCCGGCGTCACGGTACAACGATCGTTGTTCGTGCTGCCGTAGCAGAGTGCGAACAGGTTCACACTGCTAATGCAACCCTTCGTTACGCCCGCATCCGACCTGTGTGTGACGCACGCATCGAAAACCACACTCAGCTGGTTAGGACATTCGCTCAGTATGTTGTAATCGGCACAGCTTTCACTAGTCGCACACTGCACGCAGCTAAATTCACGCGGCACGGCAAGATTGTTACAGTTGTCGTACTCGCACACCGCACAGTTTATCCCGTCATCGCAGTTAATAAGTTCGTCCTCGGAAGCACAACCGCGGCTGATCACACCGTTCGTTTCCCGCTTCGTGTAGCATTGGTTCGTCGGTGGATTTAAGCAGAGCTCGGTGTTGGTTTCATTCGTCACTTCGGTACAATCGGTACATACGTAACAGCTAGCCCAATCCGTAATCTTCAAATCGTTGCAGATCCGTTCGGTACAGTCCTCAATTACGATGTAGCTCTCGAGCGGTTCCGGCATCTCCTCCCGACAGCCACGATCGATCCGATCTCCAATCAGCCCGATAATGCAGTGATCACCATCGGTAGCGCACAGCTTTGTCTTCTGCACGATGGGTGTCAAAATGTCGCGACAGTCTGTACACGAGTAGCACAGGCTTAAAACTAAACGAAATGAACGAATAAGTAAGCAACCACTCTATCCACTGCTGGTTCTTTTCGTATCCTTACCCTTAGTGTTACAAAATGGCTGATCACAAAATTGGCAGTGTTCCTCATCGTTCAGGCAAAGCGATGGCGCCTGTTCCGCACAACCATAAATTGTTCGGTACTCGTTTTGATAGTGAAAGCAACCATTCGCCTGTTCGCAAATGTATCCGTGCTCTGCGCCAACGGAACAGTCTGTGTCAACTGCTGTGTCGCAGTTGGAGCACACACTGTACACGCCATTACAGTTCGCTTCCTTGCACGTGAAGCAATCTTTGTACCCAGCCGGGCAATCGTATGCTGTGCAGCCACGCGTGATAACGCCACTGTTGGATACGCTCAGAAAGCAACGATCGGTCGGTGCCGGGCAAGTAACCGAAACACACGACAGCACATTCTCCGGGCAGTCCTGATAGCAGGTCATAGGGGCCTGCACCTGCGCAATATCGTTTTCGAGATCATTGAACGTTACCGTACAGTGAGGATCATCGCTTCCAGCGATACATTTTGCTTCGGGATCAGTGGTACAGCCACGCACAATGGCTGTTCCGTCTGTGAGAGAAAAATGTGCTACATTACACCGCAAACGGTTGGGCAAACAGGTGCATTAAAATCTGCTACTTACTGTTGTAGATGTAGCACCCATCTTCGGAACCACGGTAGAGCAGACAGTATTGTCCATTTTCAGGTTGCTGTTCCATCCAACAGGACTCGCCCTCGCACTGATAGCATAGTCGACGGTCGATCGGAAATATTCCACCATTCGATCCGACCTGTTGTGTTTCCCGGCAAGTATCCGCTGCGCAGGGTGTCGGAAAGTCTTCCAAACAACCTCTTACAGTGTGACCCTCTGCGTCGATCTCCATCCGACAGACACTCACAGGGCAAAGCGCATAACGAAGCGCTGCATCGCTCTTATCTGCCAGCACACAAACAAGCCCATCCGTACGGGTGTCACAGTTGACACAGTGTTGCCGGTTGCACTGAACATTCTTGCAGAGGGAACACCTTGTGTCTGACTGATCGTAGCAAGCCTCAGCCATCACAGGATCCAGATCAAGTACGCATCCCTTCTTTACCGCTTCAACACCATCCGAGTACATGTAGCACTGGTTCGTGAACGAACCATCCGCACAGCTGTGGGTAAGTATTTGTTTTTCACATTCCTCGACACCCACGCACTCTTCACAAAATCTTGGTACCTTTGCAGACCCTCCATTGCACTGATTCTCCGCACAGGTTTCGCAGTTTCGATCTATCTGACAGTCGACGAATTCTTCGTCCGTGTTGCACCCACGGACGAGTGTTTTGGTTGCTTCCGTTTCGGAATCTGCCAACAGCATAAAGCAGCTGGTAGCAGCACTATTGCTGCAGTAGCTTAAATCCGCACCATTAACTTCATCACAACCAACGCACTGATAGCACTGGAGATGATCGGGGAAGATCCGATCATTGCAACCACTGCCGGTGCACAAATCGAACACATCATACGGTGGAATACTTGCGCTAAAACAGCCGCGATGAGTCTGTTTCGTAATTGCTGTACGTAAAAGGTAAGAAAATGTAACGAAATCAACATCTTTCCTTCATATATTTATAAATACAAAAAAGACAATCCTCTTACCATCGTAACCCGTGTAGCAGCGATTCTCTTCCAGGATGTTACATTCAATCTTGCTATCCAGCACATCGTCGACTGATGTACAATCGTCACAAAAATAGCACTCAAACTTATCTGAAAAAAATAATGATCATTGATCTGGCACGATCAGGGACAGTGATGATCTTACCATCACGATTACATTCATCACTAGAGCACGTGCGACAGTTGGCCGCATCTTGACAGTTGGTCGAGTAATCTTCGTCGCTGGTGCAACCCAAATGTAGTATCTGCTGCTCGTCCAAATATCGGTAGCACTGATCAGTCGTTTCGGGACATTGTTGTACGAAAAGCGCATCCTGTAGACAATCCGGATTTGTGCCAGTATCGCAAACCACACACTTTTGAATGTCGTTGCAGATTTGGTCTGGTTCCGAAATGCATGCGGTACAGGAATCGCTCCCTGGTGCACAGTCCACTTCGTAATCCTGATCGGATGTGCATCCACGGTGACCATCTGCAAGAGTAGCGTTCATTAGCTGTCTTGAGTAAGCGTTGGAACCAAACATTTCTACCAATATTAAGTTGATTCCCACAACAAAAGGGAAGTGCGTTCTAGTAAGAGTATTCTTCATCCATCTTCAAACAAAGGGTAGTCGTCAAGTAGTGTCAAATCAGGATTATAAGGCCACTTTTCTCACTGTTGTATACAGTAATCAGGGTTGCCTGCCCCTGGAACCGAAGCAATGAGTGCCGCTCTTAGGAGACAGTAATCGGTCTCCTAGTGATGCGTGCTGGACCATCGTGCGTTGTCTTGTCCTAGCCAGCAGCCTAGTCGGTCGTATCATTGTACCTTGTACATTTTAAAATTATAGTAATAAAGAGAAATCGATAAGTTGTGTACAAGATCCAACAGTGGCGACGAGGATTTTTGTTTTAACTTATTTTAACGTACAGACCACACGTGCATAAGTGAAATAGTAATGCATACCAACGAAGAAATTAATCAGCAGACGCGCAACGGCGCCGAAGGACCGCCATCGCGCAGCAGCCATCGAGGAAGCGTCGGTCGGCCAGAAACTGAATTTGGCTGGATTCATGAACTTTTCAAACAACAGCAAACTATGATGCAGGAGCAACAACAAACGTTTATGAAGCAACAGGAAAAGTTCATAGCAGAAATTTGGCAAACAGCACGCTGCAAGGATCCCGTGAATGTGGAACAGATAAGTGATGTGCTGGCGGGCCAGATCAAAGACTTTCGTTTCAACCCAGAAGAGTGTGTCACTTTCACCGGATGGTTTTCGCGGTACGAAGACCTTTTTGAGAAGGATGCGCATAAACTGGAAGACGATGGAAAGGTGCGATTGCTGCTGAGGAAGCTTGGTTTACCCGAGCACGAACGATACACGAGCTATGTGCTGCCGAGTAAGCCTAAGGATTTCAATTTTGCCGAGACGGTGAGTAAGTTGAAATCGCTTTTTGGTCCCCGTGAATCGGAGGTGAGCAAACGGTTTAAGTGTCTTCAACTGCAAAAGACAAAGCTGGAGGACTATGTGGCATTTAGCTGCCGAGTGAATAAAAGTGTGGTGGAATCCGAACTCGCGGTGCTAACGGAAGAACAACTGAAGTGTTTTCTATTCGTGTGCGGGTTAAAGGACGATAGCGACGCCGAAGTAAGATTGCGATTGCTTAAGCAGATTAGGGGAAACGGATCAATCACATTGCCCCAGTTAGTCGAGGAATGTCAGCAGATTGTTGATTTGAAGGGAGACACCGTAATGATCGAGGGCGAGAACAAAGATGTAAACGTCGTGAAGGACGGGAAACGAGATCATATTGCTCAAAAGTGGCAAAATAACCGCGTTGAACAAGGAGCACAGCGTAAAGCCAGTATACCTGTGATAAAGTGTTGGCTTTNGGGTGAAGGTTTGCAGTAAGGAAAATTACCTGCCGCTTTAAGATAACATTGGTCTGCTAACGAAGGACAAATCACGTTCTCACATTCCGCCGATACAGCAGATGCACACCGGACACAACGCGTTACTTCCGCAGTATTGCACAATTCGGTTAGACATTGATCGTAGATCACTACATCACCTTCCGCCTGTTCGAGGCAACCTCGGCTCACCGTCGTCGTTTCTCCAGTTGCTAAGGAGAAAACATAAGAAACGTAAGTAACGCGGCGCGATTAGCTGGACAAGTAAGCTAAACCATTTTCCAACGTTATTTCACCGGAACTCACTTAAATACCAAATGCTACACTCCGATGCACAATCCGCCATTTGATCTGGGTCGTATGCGTCACATTCTTTACACCAATAGCACGTTAGCTGTGCTTTCGCTGTGGTCAAAAGTACCGCCAAGATCACCACACTTATTACGGGAATCTTCTCGAAACACCACACTGTTCGGGGACCCATTTTTACTCTTCCCGGCACTGTATCACTTTCATGGACTGCTAGGATCTCTTCACCAGTCAACCGTTTGCGAACTGACACGCCTTTTCTCACCAGCTTATATAGCTCGCCAACGTGCCGAGAGCACATCGAATGGGTTGATCGTGATACGGAAATTTGGTTGATACCGAACGGGGATCATAAAGATTAAAACTCTGCCCAATTTGTGAATGGTTTCGTCAATTGTTTATACTTACCATCGACTGTTCGCTATTACGCTGCGGGAGTTTAGGAAAAGACTACGACACCTGTAAATATAAGAACCCGGATGCCCGAGGTGTAGTTATGAATGTGGGTTCGCTTCGTGTGGATTAGTGATGGATGAACCGAGCTACTATCGGGACACCGTCCATCGGGGTGGTATTTATGATTGGTCACAGCCAATAAACACGTTCCGAACAGGATATGTGCATAGCGTACAGTTGACGTGCACCACAGGAAGCCACTCGTGCCTGATCTGCTATCAGTACATACTGATGGGCATTCACAGGCGGCAAATGCTGAGGTGTTGTGTTTATTACTATCTAATGCAATCCTTCCGAAAGCTGTTCAATATGATACGTAGCGTAGAATGTTATATGGGTAGATAAAATTTCGCCGCATTCAGCCAGTAAGGTTGGGATAGATTTTATTGCTTAGCGTATACCGGTTTTACAATGTGGTCTCTAGTAAACATATGACTATCACTGTCATTCTGTTGACAAAAGCAACATCGATCCTGACAGATCTTTGACAGAGAGAGAATAGATAGATAGATAGAGAACAGATAGAGAAGACGTGCAATATCTAAAAACGACCTTATTGACCAAGTATTAAAAAAGCACACGTTTTCTTGTCGCTGTTTGCTGTCCAAGTTTGTTGTGTTTTACACCAAGTCCTTTTGTAAGGCATTTTCTCGTAAAGTATGCTCACATATGTTTGGAAATTGTATGCAATAACATCGTAACAGTTTAAAACAATCTACATTTTTTCTAATTGCATTTTATTGGTTCTTCTTTTTAGGTGAAGGACAATCGATGCATGCTGAATCACGCAAGAGGAGTTAAATGATGTTCGAGATTCGTTAATGGTATGCATTCACAAAATTACTTCCTACGGTTTATTCCATTCCATTTCCCTACTAGCCAACGCCTGATAAACCAGTAAGTACGCAAGTTTGTTAATCCCCAATAGAAATCTTTATTAATTCTCTATCAGCCAAGTGATCAATCAATGGAATTAACGCACTAGATACAGATACAAAACAAACCAGTTCAAACTGCCGGCCCGATTGGAATGCGTACAGGACGTTTATCTCTAGACAGATTGTGCTGATTATGGTCAGTCAGTCATCAAAATTGCCAAATGTGGAATGCATACATTCAATCGCAAAAGCAAGTGGGCAGCACACCGTGAAGGTATGCTATCGCACAGCCTTAATGATAAGGGGTATTTATGATTCGGGGCGATGCAAATGAACGTTATCTTGCGTTTTCTTAGCAGACATTCTGTCGTCTCGTTGTCTTTAGTACAAAAAAGTACAATTACATAATCCTTTTTTTTAATACAATAAACTTTAAATTATAAAACATTTCAATGCATTAGTTACCAACTGTTCTAAGGTGTTATGCTCGCGAAAATAATCAAGAGTGAAACAAAATTAGGTGAAATTATTATCACCAACGGTGCGTCACTAGCGGTTCACGCGCGACCTTTTTTCTGCTACGTAATGCTGCGAAGCAGAAGAATCTAAAACAGATAGGAATTTCCCACCCAGTATCGGAATGCTCGATCGTTCCATCAACTCAGTCGCGCTACCAGTTGTGGGCACGGGACATTTGCATACACTGTCAGCCACATGACTGGCGAAAATGGCAACCCCTGGGAGTGACTTCGTTGTGCGCCTTGGTGCAAGATAAGATATAGCGAGTGGTGTTGTAATCGGTGGCCTTTGATTGGCCACCTGGTGGGCATACTCATCTTTCCGATATTGTCATTTTGCTGGGAGGCACTATATAAAGCAAGGAGATTGTTTAGATGAGTGCATTTGATGGTTTATTGCTAGTAGTATTGTGATGTGATTTGGTTCAATTCGAAGTGATAATGAAGTTTACAATTCATTGTTTTGCGATCCTTCTTGCATTCGTTTCTACGATCGGTAAGTAATGAAATTCTTTTACTGCTTAATCGTAAAGCATTTATTAATCTGATACCGTTTGTTTAACAGTTGAAGGAAACGATATACGGTGTTTTTCGTGTGACGACTGCACCAAACAAGCGCCCACAATCGTTCAGTGTAATGCAAAGAATGGACTCGATCTGAACGCGTTTAGCTACAATCCGACCTACCCCGTACTGACACCATCCACCCCGCAGTGGAATGCAAATCCGTGGGATCCGATCCTAACACCACCGACATTACCACCGAATGGCAATCAAAACAATCCATGGGATCCGTTCCTCACGCCACCGCCGCTCGTCGGTGGTAATAATGGAGACGCCTGGTACCCGGGAAATCCGATCCTTACTCCGCCACCATTGAACGGTGGTGGTAATCAATTGAATCCGTGGGATCCACAGATCACGCCACCACCGCTTGTGGGCGGGAGCACCGCATGGAACCCGGGTTATCCTATTCTAACGCCACCGACCACTTACTATCCGTGGGGAAAAGCGAAAGCACACATCAAAGTAAATGCGAAGCGTTTCGTATGTGCGACTATTCGAAGCAAAGGTAAGTTCCCTAAAAAACAAGGAGGAATAAGTGTTATGATGTTAACTGATCATTTGTTTTAGGAAAAGATCCACAAGTGGATACCGTGCATCGGCGTGGATGTGCCGAGATCGAAGGGTACGCCGTTGGAGTTTGCAACCAGGGAGAGATGCCGGTGACTGAGGGAGGTATTACGAGTTGTCGCGTTTGTGGACATTCGCTGTGTAATGAGTAGGTCAGCGCGAGGTAGATGAGAAGGAGGCCGAGAACGAGACGAAAGGAATCGTACCACCATGCTGTGATTTGTTTTGACTGCTTGATGTGAGCTGCGATTATGCGCATTTGGTCATGGAAATAAATGAAACTGTTTAGAAAATAGTTATTATTACAACTAAATATAAAATAGTTGGTGCAGTTGTGAAAGTTTGGACCGGTTTCAAGGAATGTTATCACGACGAATAGAATACGAAGAGTTTATTTTGTTACTAAACCATTTTTTTGTTTGTTAACTAACAATATGTTTTGCGAAAATACAACCACTTTGACATAATTACGTTTCCTAGCTTTGGCCACTATTGAAGTCTTTAGCTTCAACGTTTGTTTGTTTTTTTTCTGATAGGATGAGAAATCAAATTGAAAGTTGATTTTTCGAAAAACAAAAACCATTGCCTACATTTAGGCGCTGAATGGTAAAATCGTAGCTAAAACTGTCATACTGTTGTGTTTACATTTGTTACAGCATTTGTTTACCGTTAGAAAATCAGTTGAAGATTCAAAGTAACTGTGAAATAATAATACGTATTTATTTTTCAATAAACTATACAATATATTAAAAAAAAAAGACAATCGATTGCTTTATTACCAAAGTATGATGATTATCAGTAGAAAGAGCGTAACACGTTTTAGCGCGATTTAAAAATCCATTATCAACTTCGTTCATGGCACGTTTCCAGATACAATGCCTTGAACTTCATTTCACACCTCAAGTCAAATCGTACATGCGATGCGTAATCGTGCAGCTAATTACCAAATAACTATCCAAATTCATCAATTTCCACACCGGTCGGATACGTCGCACGGGTCATATCTCGGCATGATTAATCTAATGGTGCTCGAAACCCATTTTACCGTACGCTATCTGTACCGATCTATCAACGCATACGGCGTTGACAGGTGCAAATGTTCCGGAGGAAAGGGAACACCAAAATAGAAAAAAAAAGGTACAAGCTCTACATAATTACTGCGCTGTCCGCTAACGGGCAAACGTTTTTCGAATGTGTCATGTAACACGTGTTACGAGCAGTATTGCGAAAATGGGCATGGCGACATCGAACGGGGTGCAGTTGACTATACCTTGTTTTGATGGAATTGATTACCAAAATTGTTTTTTCACTTGCGACGCAACCGATCAATTGAACGGATTAAACCGTCCAGTTCATTAGCAGCAAAAGGGGTAATTTATCTGGATATAAGATGTGTGTGCAAGGTGTTGTCGTTTCTGTGACACATCCGTGGACACTTTTAAACAATTAACAGATAAGCGGGTAGGTTTTACGTATTTAAGATAAAGTTAAATCCTTGCTCATTGTAATGTACCGGACGTGTAATCGTTCAAGGGTGCGTCATAATGGGCTGTAACTTGTGCATGCAGTCTTGTGAAGCCTATTTCATCATTTATTTTCTCAACAAAACCGTTCGTTTGCTCTTACATGTCTAAACCTAGTGTTATAAGCTAGAGTTGTATAGGTGAATTAAGAGTTCTTAATTCTTTCCAGCACGTCGGTCTGTTTGTTTCGCTCGCTATCTTTAACATGCGGATCGTCCCTTGTGAGTAGTAACCTAGCTATAACAGTGTTTTCTTCGTCTTTTTCTTATTGTAGATTTCAGGCCCCGAATCAACCTGCGTCACCGATCCCAACGGCAGTGGCCAACAATTGAAGTGAGCTACTGCTTCAACACAACGGAAAGCAGTACTGCTAGCAGCAACGCAAACAGTGACACACGAAGCCCGGCCGCACTGTTGCAACCGTCCCAGTCACAGAGTGTACATTCACCTGGAACGGTTCCACCATTAACGGATGTGCATGTTTCACTCTCGTTGCCCAGATACGCAGCACAGCCTCGACGTACAGTGTTTGCTGGTGAGAAGAGGAAGTTAGTATCATTAGTAGTATATTAGTAAATTAGTAGTGCAAAGTTAACGGCCGTGTTGAGATCATGGAGGATGATTCATTTCTTACAGTGCTGAATCCGGAAGCATCGATATCCGGTCGCTTGACGTTTTCGGCGTCGGCCTGGTAGTGGAGGCGGCGTGATTTCCGGTGTGCTGGGTGTTGGAGGAGCTGCGGTCGTTACAGCGGTGGTCGTCGTATCGCCTGGACTACCACCGGTCGGTAGCGGTGGCGGCGTAAGAACCGTTGTGTCACCACCGGGTGGTATCTGTGTCGTGGTCGTCGAATCTGACAGTGGACAGGACTGCAGCTGGGACGAGGTGCCCTCGTACGGATCGGGACAGTTGTCACACACGTAGCACTGCAGCTGACCGTGTGCTGAAGAGGAGTGGAGAACATGGGAAAAGGTTCACAATTAATCGCAAACGCCTATGCAGTTGAGCACACTGAGACAGACAGTGAGTGTCCCATTAAAGGATGAACTACGTTTTGGTAAACATTTTACACACATGATCACATTCGAAATGGAACTATGAAACTTTTTTTTGCTCGTAGGTACCTTTATTCACTGTGAACACCACTAGAACTAGCCACGTTGCGGTCAATTTCACATTCATTTTGGACGGAAAGCTGTCGTTGGGCGATCCTATTCAAATCCTCGCAGTTTTAACGTTATCACAGCTGAGAAAGCACACACACACACGCACACAATTTGGCTAATGTCCTCTCCAACAGGTGAGTGTCCGTTGGTTCTTTGTAAGCACGGCCCGATCGAGTTCGCTTCAGTATGAGCACACAACTGAAACCGTTCACCTGCGAGTGGTTGGGTTTTTATATTAGAACACCACAACTAATCAGCTCGCCGGCTTCCACTCCCTTCCCATTCCCTCCCATTAGTGGCATGTGCCCCCTTTCAGTGGCCACATGTTGTTAACTTCCCTATGGTGCGTAGCAAATTTCTCTATTCTCGAAGTATGTGTGTTACGTACGGTGCGGTGCGGTCCATTAGGGTAGAACGAAACAAGTAGCCCACCGGTGGTGGTTTCTCTTATCAGCCACTTATCAGGGTAAATGGGAGAAAGGTATCCAAAACTCTCCAAAATACATGGACTCCACCGCAATAGCATACTTTGGCGTGGGGCGGTTGATGATAGGGCTAAATTAGCGGTCGAAGTACATCCGTACTTAAGGGGCACATCGCACACGCCAGATGTATAACGCTCATTTGTGTTAACGTCATACCCGATTAAGACGCTTCATGTGGTGTCTATCGATCCGATAAAGCAGAATACAAGTTCCATTTGATTTGTCATTTGCTTAAACGCGTTAGGCATATTAGGTGGATACCCACTTGAGGCAGGTTGCGAGGAACGACGACAATCACTATACCACTGCACGATGTGTGTCATCTTCGTCCGTAACCTTTGACGATATTATGCGCGGACGTCATGATGGTGAGCTGTCGGTGCCATGAAATGTCCTTTACATTTACCATTCCACTTTCATTTACATCTAATTACATTTATGAGCAAACCCCGCGTTCGGGAAATGTTTGTTGCACACACCGCTGTACCAAAAACAAGTGCCGACGTCGACTAATCAATCCGCTATTCACCGTGTTTGGAAAACAAGTAGTACAAGGTTACCGTCTAGTTCTTTTTTCTTTATTCTATGCCTTACGCCCCCCCCCCCTCGTACTCGTACTCGGACCGTCAAACTAGCGATAGTTTGTGTACGTTTATGTGTGCAAACCCACTTATCGCGTGCAATTAATTTTCCATCAATGAGTTCCAAACCTAAGCGAAAGCCATTGTTGTTGTGTGTGACGGGTTATAGCGCACCAAACCGTGCACTAGCATGTAGCGAGAATGGCTATACTTAGCCATGGTGAACATCAACACAAGCAAAACACCCATTTCATGAGAAAGATCAACAACAAGCTGTTAAACAGCGTTATGGCGCTTGTTCTCAAAGTGACGCTCACTGTGGAAATTATTTATTAACGTACAGCCAAAGGTCGCCGTCAACTTCCTTTCCATTTTCACCATTAATACTTTCGTTGTGTGATAAATAGAATGAAACTGTACACGTGTTTTGTTTTGTTTTTCTGGTGTTGTTTTGTTTTTAATATTATTGGTTGTGTCGTTTATTTTCCTCTCAATCATTTGTAGTGTGGTTGTTTTTTGCTTTTGTGTTCTTCATCCCAGCTCTTCAGTGCATCTCTTACTTTGCGTGACAAGATGTTTCTAACTTTATTGCTAATGTTCGCTAGTATTGCGTGTTGTTTGATAGGCGATTAAATTTTAATAGAATACAGTTTATAAAAAATCTACCAATCCAATATTAGATCTACGTCCAAACAGATTCGTTCGCAAACAGTTGTGTTGAGTAAAACCAAAGGCCAAAACTTTATACGCTAACAACATGGTTGCTTAACAAATTTTGATAAAACACGTTTATGTACAGTAACGAATTGATGCGCGTGAGTGGTCAACGTTGCGCATGAGCTGAATGAATTAAGTGTTTTTTTTACCTTTAAAATATTAGTTCAACATAATACTATTATTTTCGAAAATGTGTTTAGTGTGGTGTAAAAAGTAACATTTTTCAAGTGCGTCATCACTCAACCAGCTAATCGTTTTGCGTGATTTTGTTTTACTAAATTTGTTTATGATTCATTTGTTCGATTTGCTTTGTTACTATGAAGAGAGAAAGAAAATGTGTCACACTTCATCGCTTGGTGTGTTGGTGTGATGTGAACTATCATTGCCTTCTGGTTGGTTACTATTACTACTACTCGTCTAGTTTCATTATCGTGCTTTACCACCATTACGGTGAATACGACAGTAAACACTACCACACTTAAGCGACCGTGTACGTCCCATTCCTTCGTCCGGCAAGAACCATCCTTCCTTCGTTCGGTCTAGAGGGTCTTACTCTTACGCTAATGTCTATAATATTTATTGTGCCAAACAACAAACGAAAATGCAGCGAATGTCTGCAGATGGTTTTAAATTCTTTTCTTTTTTCTCATCAGCTCACTTTTACGCCCATCGACTACCTTACCTTATGGTGGTTACGTTACATTATTTCTAAGAGATTTATTCTAAAACCTTCCCCGTATCCAGCATGACTTTCCAGTCATTCGGTCAAGGACTTGCTTCAAGATTGTAGTGCCAACGAAAGAAGAGGACAGCGTTTTTATCGTGCAGAAAGCGACATTCTTTTGGAAAGCGCACACTGAACATATTTGCTACAAAAGGTCCTCTACGATCACCAAACCTTCGACTTTTAGCAACGTTCCAGCGGTGGTGCTGAGATGAGTGATTTCTCCATTGTATTTGGTGATTACTTATAGTTTTACAAATGTATGACAATCTTAACTTATGCTTCCCAGCAAGTTTTGCTTTGTTTGTTTGTTTGTTTGTTTAATCGAATCGAAGGCATATGCGTGAATTTGATCTTGGGGGCTGTATTCCAATCGTTATTTTGTGCTGCGTACTTAGCCATCAGCATTGTAGCTATAATGATACCTCTATCGGCATTTAGATCGTTGCTTAGCTTACGGTGTAAGTGTGTGTTTGCAATCCTATCGCTAAGACTAAGTGCCCGTAAGACTTTTATCTTGTAAAGTGCTACTCGGTTTCATTTTATGCTATCGTGTTGTTGGTTTACCTTCTCCCATTTTCCTCTTCCTTATTTTTATTTATCGTCTGTCCATTGCTTTGCCGGATAGTCGCGTTGCTCGTTGGTTTTAATCTACTCAATCACTAGCGTGTCTCCCGAAAGAAGAAATGAAAAGAAAAAAATCGATCATAATACACGGCAAGCACACCGTGACACACCGTCCGTTATCATAATAAGCGATTTTTGCACCACACTACCACACTGTTTTACCTCCCCCATAATGCGACCAGCAGGGTTGTTGGATGAGTGAGTCAGAAATAGCTAAGGCATGGATGATTACTGGAGAGTTATTAATTTGGTGACCGATTATAGCTTAGAGCTGTTGTAGTGAGGGGGATTAGGGAACCTATTTTTAAATTTGCTATGTATTGCGGACGATAAACGTTTGCCTCGTACGAAAGGCAAACTCAACTTCGTTTCGTAAAGGGTCGCATATGTCTCATCAGCCAATTCGCAGTTGACGAAGTTGACGCATTGTATGAAGCTAGCAGATTCCACGTGTGCATACATGCCCGGTTGATTTTATCAATCAATCAATGTTATGTACAGATTAGATGAAAGTGACCAATCTACGCCAGATACGTTGATCTACGCAACACCGGATGTGGGTGTTGATTCCACGCTGATGAGTACGTTTTACAGCAAGTGTCGCCGGGAAGGGAATCCGAAGAACAGGGCAAGAACGCTTCCGACCAGTAGCCAAACAGTGGAGCGTCCACCCAACCGTGGTGCACCATTGCAGGCGTCATCCTTGCAGATGGAACAGTACTCGATCTTGACGCCACGCTGTAGCTTCGCCTTGCCGTACGCGATCTGACAGGGATCGGTTTTCCCGCCATCCAGTTGACAGCCACGGTACGTCATCGTATCGCCATTTTCTACAACGAGATCAACACAAAAGCGTGAGAATGTTGAGTAAAAACAGAAACGTTTTTAGTAATTGTTTGCTGTCTACCTACCATTAGAGGCGACGATTTTCTGGCACACCATCGGCACGGTAATTTCCGTACCGCCAAAGTACTCGATGCGCGTCAGGTCCGCCAACCAGTTCCCGGTCGTGGCAGCCATTTTGCTCGGCGTACACGTCTGAGTGGAAAGAAAAGTAAACAAATGTCATACGTCAAGTGGAGCATTCGTTCCGATGGGGTGAATCATTGAATTTTTTTTCATTCAAGGCACAACATGTACCACAAATAGTGTCCTTGATCGTGGCGCGTGGGCTGCAACAATTTTATCAAAACAACCCCACCGTCTTAACTGAGAATAGAATGAATACGCTTTCTCGCGCACGTTTCGTGATACGCTACATTATGGGCTAATAATGACGTGAAGGACGCACACATAGTAAACCCTTCCCTACTGTTTTATGGCTAAAATGGGACTATGTCAGTGTAGGTAGTAATATATCACTACCATTTTCCAGCAGGATAATAAATAAATAGCGACGACCTGAGAATCTACAATTGCACGTCAGCCACACAGATAGACAAGGCGATTATTGCTTCCTGCGGTGCTTCATAACCTTTGAGGTCTTCAACTTCTTGCACTGTCCATTGCTTCCACTCTGTGGCTGGTTTAATTGATGATTAATATTGGAGTACAGCACTCGACGGTCCTTGCTTGGAGCATATGCCGTGCAGCCGTTAGTCTTACCTCGGCGACGATAGCAGAGTTCCGTTTCAGATCCATGCACTCTTCATTGCTGGTTGAGTCACAGTTGTAGCATTTGATGCTTAGTGCTATCCATCGATGTTTGAGCGTACGAAATGGCGTGCAATGAGAAGGTAAAATGTAGTATTAGTTTACACACTGTTTTATGTAAAGGTTGCTCTGAATTTTGTTGCAAAGATATTCAGCTAAAGTGAATTGTATGGAATTATAAATATCCGGACTCCGGGACTGGCAGCTCAAAATGCAATTTAACATATTTATTGCGAAATTCATAACGAGAATAACCAAAGATCAAGTGCAGTTACAATGATCTCGAATGATCGATATTTCCCTGTACTTTAAATACCTTGGGATATTGACGCCGTCAGAGAAAACATAAATAGAAGTCCTTAAATGCTCTGCGTAAAAGGCACTTTTGTGGCCAAAAGTTTAGAAAAAGTTTACAATAATAATCTGCTCTCAATATCAAGAAAATAGTGTCATGACGATGTTTCCCAAAGTTTGGTGAAACTATCGTCCATACCAAAAATGATCTTGACTATTCTTGAACATTTGTTTGAATATTTGATTATTATACTTTAAGTATAACTTGTCGCGGTGTAATCCAGATATACTTCGATCTCATATGGTGCATTACACCTTACGCAAAAATTCCAAACCATGACCCGCCCCATGACTGTTTAATGTTCTTTTTTTAATTGTACCACATGAACTGAGCCGAGATCCAGTCTGTTGGACTATCCAACCTAACATTTGAATACACTCCTATGATACTCTAAGCATGTTAAGCGATTTGACCTTCTTCTGCTAGAGCAAGCAAAGAGAATGATTTTAAGCATTTTATTTCTCCAACACCTAACATCCCCACACTTCATTCACCATACACGATAAAACCAAAGGGAAGATACAAAGCATTTTTGCTACATCATTGACCACAAAAAAAACTCACCCCAAACGACACAACTTTGAGTTCGTGATCGTACACGCCCGGTACATATGGTGCTTTCGTTTGCCATCTGATTGTTTACCACCGTAAGGGAGTGTTTGTTTTGGGAGTAAGAATGCACCGGTACCACTTTACGCTGCTAGTTACAAAACCAAACACACCCACAGACAACCCATTAAGTTGTCTTAGAAAATGTCCTTTTTATGATGCCCTTAAATGATGTACCATTTGTTTTCACCGCTGGTAGTGCTTAACGAACACACAGTAGTGAACACAATTTTGTTCGGAAGCGAACAGTGCAATTTTACAATCGAATTAAGGTTAAAAATTTTGCTGTAGAATGTCTCAAACAAATTAAAAATGTGTTTTTGACACACTATTACTTTGTTGGTAATTTTATTAAAAGTAATACCGACATCGGTGTAGGATAGTTACTTTCAACTCTGTACGACACGTGGATATCCCACATGGAGCAACGATTACTAGTAACTGCAAGAAAATGGAGAAAACACACACACACGCACACACACGCACATGCTCCTTTTACATTGCTTTTCGTCTTCATTCCCAGCTCCGGGTGCCGCAACACGTGGCATGTAATGCAACGATGCTTCCGATGGAGACGCATGGTCGCTGTGAAGCAGTACTGCAAAGAGCGTAACACAATTTTCCCATCCCACCCAACTGGGCAGGCACATAAATACAAATTAGTTTTTGCCTTTCCACACCATTTTTTCAAACACCCATCCCCCCCCCCTTTTTCTGCTCGGTCCATGCGGTGTTTAGTGTGGTGCAGGTGCATACATTCACTCGGGCAGAAGCACAACCAGAACCATGTTCAAGCGCACCGTAAACACATAAACCAGTAACGATGCTTCGAACAACCTGTTCGGGAATGGTGAAAGAGGAAAGAGAAAGTGTGGCTCGCAAGGTTGGCCCTCCGGTGAAAGTTTCTCAGCTAGCAGTGTGAACACGTTTCTGTAGCACGTGCTCTGGCGAACATCCTCTGTGGAAAGGATCGTGAGATCTTGCGGCATTGGTAGCACCGTGTGTGTTTGCGGGCGTCTACAATGGGAAGATGATGTTCAGAAGAAAACATTCACTTCGATCAGCAGATTACCTAATCGTTCATTTGGAACGGTTCATTAGGTTTGGCATGGTAGTGACGCTGTGACGACGTTGAACGTTCCACACAATTCTTCCACCATCCATGGTTGTGCGGGTGGGAATTAGTTTTCGCTATCTTCATCTCCCTCTGTCCGTATCCTTCAATAGCATCAAACGAATGCCTTGCTTGTACCTTGCTTTTTGCCACCGGTGACCGGTCAGCCACTTGCATTACTGTTCCCGGGTTTCAACATCACACGCAAGTACCGGCCTAATCCAACCCAATCAAATGAAGGCACGTAGATGAGAAGTTCCCACAGCGAAAAGGAGGCAAGCGTAAAAAAAAGGTATCCCACCGTGCGATAGTCGACGGGTTTGCTTTGGCATCACATCAAACCGGGTTGAAGCGTGTTACGGTTACGGCCGGAATTTACGGTTGAGCGTTATACTTTTATGTATTCCAGCGCATTTTCCCACGCGACTGCAGAGAATTTCATGATCGTGTGGTGCACATTCGTAAAGGTTGTAAGAGATTGGTAAGGGATGGAAATTCCTCTTTGCAAAAGCAACAATAACAAAATGCTCTACGATGTGCCATGCTGTTGAGGCCCGCAGGATAGTTGATGCATTCGGGGAATGGTTTGCAAATGCAGATAGTTGCAAAATGCAATTTACGGCATTTGCTGATGGAATGGTATTTGCATTCGTTGCGATCATCATAGCAGAGATGAAGGATGGCAGATGAAGCTGAATCATGCCAATGATATTTTCCTAATCAAGTTTTCTTTGAAAGATAGATTGTATGTAAATCACTCAACTCTTTTGAAAAAGACCCAACAAATGGACAATTCCTATAGTGATGCTAAGATCGTTTTGATGTATGTTAAAAATATTAAGAATGATTATAACTTTTTGAAAAACAATTTTAAAAAGGAGAAATTATTGGTTTTTCTTGGTATAAAAATACATAACGAAGAAATACAAAACATCACACTCGGCGAAGTAAGCTCAGCAAAGAGTGAAGAATAACTGGATGATCAACAGCAACAATATCGCAGAGTGGTAATATCTCAGAGTTATTTTTATACACAATCACATTCGCAGATCACACTGGCGAACTCTTTTTTGTTATAAATAAATAGTTGTTTGTTTGTTTGGGCTTGTTGTAGGTTTTTTTAGCTTGATCATTGTATGACAAGATGTCTCCGGTGTGTGTTGTAAATTTTCATGTATGGAAAATATTATTTTATTTTATTTACTTACTCAATCCAATGAGAAGGGTAGTAACGATTTCATAGTTTAAACCATTAATGATTAATCACTTCAAAAAAAGGTAGTTCCTCACATCGATGACTCACGGTATAGATTTTTCCTATGTGCTAACGCCTAAATGTATGCAATGTACAACTGTTATATATTTTTTACTTATTCGTTTTAAACCACAACGAAAGACACGGTAGAATAATTTTCCTCTCTCAGTTGTGTTTAATGAAGTTAAATAAAACATAAATGCCGCGACTTTTCAAAGACACCACTGGGCGACACAAACTCCCAAAACCTTCCATCCAGCATTAGCGGTGCAGTAATGAAATTCCGGTAATTGCTCCATCCGAAAACCACTCAACCTCGGGACCATACTTTGGACCGCGTACGTGCCCACATCAAAGAGCACATTAAGCGTCCCACGCACTGCAAAGATGGGTTTCGGGCGAAGATTGCAGCGGCACAACTTCATCACATCGGATGATAATCCGTGCGTAAACCGGACCCACGGTCCCGTAACGATCCGGTCCGCCGTCTATCGTAATGGTCATTTTTCATCGGTCACTGTAAAAGCAAAGGAACGCACAAAGCAGTCACCAGTTGGTCCGTTTGTTTGCCGTGGCTAACTTTATGATGCATCCATTATTTAGGATCAAGCAGAAATCTTTAGCGCCCGTACCGGCGGATACAACGCCGCCCGTTGAAAAGTGAAATTGCTGTGACTCATTTTTCATCCCGCATTATTCGGTTGCGTTTCGGTGCAAAGAGAATGATGTGGCCAGAGTAGTGTGTTGGGATGAATGGCGACAGGTGTCGTTCGCTCTTGAGGGTTTTTCTTTGCCAGAATGTAAAACTGTCCGCTTTGGAGAAGATCGACAGCTTCTAGTGGTGGCGGTGACCAAAAAGGTGAACACACCTCCAGACCATCATCTTACGTAGAATGAACAATTCTTCTTGTTTTTTTTTTGTTTTGTTTAGGGAAAACCCAACCGTACTGTGCAGTGGGCCAAAAATATCTTGACAGCCGTTTCGCTAATAGTCGGGCCGCCTTTGTAGAAACGCAACGAAGCTAATTTAGAACGTCTCCGAGCCGCCGAACCGGTTGACGTTAATGTGCAGTGTGGTACGAATCGAGTCGTGGCGTTATGGGTGTCCATCGCATGGGGATGCAGTTTTGGAGCAGACTTTTCAAACAGAAACTCCAATGGGGGTTTTTTACTTTTTGGACCGGAGCCATTTAGTATAATAAAGATATTCTAGTTGCTGAATGTTATTATACCCAATGCCAGCAAAGACGACCCTTTACGATGATTGTAAAACTTTTTCTTCTAAATGAAACAAAAGTTCCACAAGCTGGCCCAAAATGCTTCCCTTCTTCCATGGTTCTCTCATCCCGTTTTATCCTCTTCGCCCTACTTGTTCCACTTACCAGCCTGCATCGATGCGGCGATCACACACATTTGCATAAAAATCGAATAGAATTTGTTCATTTTGTCGGTTGTGTTTTAGGCCCACGCGTCTGCTTCGCTGCAAAAGTATCGTTGGCTACGGCCGTTTCCGATTTCGCTTGCCAGCGGGAGACACGGTGGCGTCGGTGTTAGTTGTTCAAATTGGGTTTCCCCTTTGGCTTTTTGTTGCCGATTTCCTTCTGTACGTTTGCGTGTGTGTGTTTTTTTTTTGTTTGTTGTTCGGTGTCCCGGGAAGTAAGTTTCGCTTATCGGAAACCGGTCCAAATCCCGGAAACCGATCTGGTGACGTTACCGTACGGAGCGGGATTTATTTTGTGTTACCTTTTCACTGATTGATGTACGATGCACGAAAATGGGAGTGAAAACGAAAATGGTTTAATTTTTAAAACAAAGCCTACAAAAGCTAAAATTCGATTGTGATTTGAAAAAAGGAAGAATGAAAAAAGTGTGTACACTTCACTGATTCTTCAGTCACTCTTTTGAGTTGTTCTTAAAACTATATTAGCACCTTCAAGTAGCTAACAGTTTTTTTTTTATACTTTCAAGTTATTGCACTCTTTTCCGATTTCTTATAAACTTTTCTAACACTTATAAAAAGTTTCCACTCAAACTGCAATTGTGCGTTTAAATAAAACGTTATCCAAATTCAATCCGATTTGCTTGGGCTAGGAAACACATTTCAAAACGGCTAACCGATACCGTCCACTCATATAATTCGTACGTGTTTAATTTCTTCACTTGCGGAAAAAGGAAAACGCACAAATACTGTAGATTAATTGTGTTTAATGGGCTTCTGTTTTTACCTTAACCCGAGCGTTGATTGGAAAGATTAGTTAACTACACCCTTTTGCCACAGCAACAAAATTAAGGGAAAAGATGTGTCCCGTGGTGGGACACAAGAAAGCACTAGACAAAGTTCCAGGACACGAAGGAGGATGTAGGGCTGTAGAAGTAGAAGAGAAGAGAAGAGGAAAAGAAATCCCGTTCACTGCGTTCAGTTCCGAAACCGACACGTTTCGCTACGTTCCGACACCGTCGACTGACCGTTACAGACTGGTGCTGGACGAAAATGTGGCCACACGCTTTTCCCGCTACAGCACGGAAAGCATCCATAAAACACGAACGTGGTGGTGTTAAATTTTCCGCCCATCCGGGTCGTGTGCTTCGTACGCTAGCCGTCGTACTGAGCGGATCGTGTGTCGAAAATGGTCCCGAAGAAATGAATGGTTCATTCGGTGAGCGTTTTATACCCGAAGAAGGTGGTTTCTCTCTTGCGAAGAGGAATAGGTAGGGAAAGCCGACGGATAGTTTTCCCGACGGAAAGCGAGAGCATGAACAGTGCTGCGATCTGTAGAATGTTGCTGAGCTTGTATGGCAAAACAAAAAAAAAAGAAATTGTGCAGATCTACTGCAGAAGTAGACGTGGGAATTGTAAAATTTAACATCATTTCTAATGAGACTTTTTGTTTGGTGGATTGATGTTTTGAAGCGGGAAAGTTGTATTCCCGTTTTCTTAATAGATCAAATTTTAAATAACGATCTTTTATATGTTGTCTGCAATAAACATCTCCTTTGCAGTGAGAAGTAAATGCCCTGAATAACGAAATGGTAAAAAATAGTCGATCTTAAATGTGTAGCGCACCCCCATTCCGAAGGAATTTTGTGTCGCTTGTGAATAATTTTCCATTGCCACAGCAAACAAATATCAATCAATGTCCCCAACGACCACGGAACGGACGCTCCATAGTTTCCCCCAGCGTTGTTCCCATCGTCTCGGGTTATTGCTTTGAAATTGTCTTATAATCCGATTGCTCTTGAAGCAAGAGATGTTGAGATCGTTTTGGCCAAATCCTTGGGATGGCCAAAACAAAACAAGAAGGGATAAATATACCAAGCTTCATCTCGCGTTTGCTGGTTGCGCTTCGTTTCTTCGCGTAAGCCGAACAACAACAAATGCGGCTTTTCCAAATTCCGCCTGTTACAGGACCGATTTGTTTCGGCCTTTCGCCAGAACCCTGGGCCCGGGAAGCACATTGTCTCGCTGCCAAATTTATAGCAAATGGATTGCTTTTTAATTTGAAAAAAAAAAAAAACGCTGCACTCGCTCCCGTGGCTCCCTTCCACTTGGCAAAAAGGGACGTTTTCAGTTGCGAGTTCGAGAAGTAAATCGACGGGGATTTCGCTGGTGGTGGCCACCAGTTACGTAACGTATCGTGTGTATCGTTAGCGATATTACTTCCCGAACAGCGTGTCCCGGAATCAGCCGGAGTAGCCGGCACGGCGCAAAGGAAATCGGAGCGCCCGGGTGGCAGAAAGTTTTTAGTTTTGGGAAAATTCACTTTACCGCGCGTGTGTGAAAAGCCGGGGAAATAAAGGCGGTGCAATGATGATGGTGTTGATGGAATCCAAAGGATGTATGGGGGCTGATTTACGAGTCCGCCGTAGTTACGGAGCCTCCATCCGCTTTGCGAAGCGATATGTACTCGTGTTTGGCTGTTGGTCTTCCGGGGGGGGGTTTATGTGGTGGCCACATTTGTTCTGTTCGTGTGATGTTTATCAGACCCCTTTCGGCAGTGGATGGGTTTTGTTGAAGTGGCCTCTTTTGCCGCCGACAATCAACAGCTTAAGTAGGTGGAACGCTAGTGGTTGGTGTTTCTGTGCCACTGTTTCTTTCCGTACGTATCCTATCTTTGGGACCCTTTTTGAACTGGTGCACGTTGTAGCTAACAGACGGATGATGATGCTTTTTTAACTACGTTCGAAAAAAAAACAGGCATAGATCGTCTGTATCGTCAAACAACGCTTTACGTTTTAATTTATATATTTTTTTACTTTGCATGTATTGCCTATATTTAGGCGCTTGAGCGATGCCTTGCTTGGTGTAGAGGGGTTTCGGATAAATTTAATTCACTGCATGCATGAGAAAGTGTTCATTCATCATTCATACGGCTAGCGGTTGCGTTAACAAATTATTAATGCTTTAGCGTGCCAATAATCAATTTCCCAACATTCCTTTGTCACTGCTAGAAATATGCTCGCTAGCATAAGCATAGAAACACTTTTTCCAAGCCTTTCTTTACTGCTTCCAATAATAATTCCAACACAGCAGAGCGATAAGAGAGCAGCTACAAAAGAATGTCCCTGTTCGGTTGCTACCACCCTTTTACCACACCTGATTGATGCTTGATTGCAAAAACCAAGGGTAGCTGGAATCATCGCATCACACACCTGTTTCTGGACATCAGGGCAGGCACGTGGACACCTTCTGGGGCACTTCTTCCCCGTTCTTTCTATCTCCCTTTCCCGGTTAGATCGGGCAACAGTGGACAGATGGAAGCGCCACATAACACACAACCCATAATGCCGGGAATAATATTACCAACGCCCAAGTCCAGCTGCAGCTAAGCTTAAGCCGTGACAAACTCAGTCCATGTGTTTTGGGCGGGGTGACAAGGAACATGAACACACGTTTGTGGAGCATAGCGCGTTGATGTGAGTGAGCCTCACGCTCAATCAAAGTCAATGGGGTTGACTCGGTGAGAGATTTATGATTTTAATCACCTGATTGCGCGTACGAGCCCCGTTTCGGCGCAGGGTGCGCGAGGGTGCGCGAGGTAAGCGGTGGAAAGGTTAAGGTTATTTGTCCCATTACACAAACAAACCCACACATTCGGTGGTGGCAAATTGAATGGAAGTAGGCTCCACGTTGCCTTCTTGCGAGCGTATTAAATTAGAGCAATAAATTGTAACGATTAATTGGGAGAGGAAAAGTATAGCCGTATTCGTTTTGCCAAATTGCTGTGTATTGCTTACATGGAAAAGCTTTTTGTTACAAAATTATTACAAAAAATTTACTGAAACTGTAAAGAAATTAAAAATACTCAAAAAATATGTTTTTTTTAATGCTTTTAAACACTTTTGTGAGCTAATAGAAAATTAAATATTGGATTCGGAGTATTTTTCACGATAAAAGTATATCATATTATGCTGTGGAAATATCTTACGTTGGTCGTTGTTAGGCAGCGCTCTGTCAGGAGTTGAGCAGCTGAAACAAACGCGATACTGTGTGAAGAATGTTCTAAGAAAATACGGTAGCCATGTGGAACTGTCAGTTGAACACCAATACAAACCAGAGCTGTCGTTGTTTGTTACTTGCCGCAGTGTCTACAGTATGACACATAAAAAAATGCAAAAAATTTTAAAGTTTGTTTCTGGGTATATAGAAGCGATATTTTCACTTAAAAATGTTATGTATGTAATCACTAGGGTTCTAACTGTCAGCAAAACGTTAACCAATCAGTAGCATTTAATACAAATATGTTTAGATCCGTGAAAGAAAAACTGAAGCGAAATCCAGTTCGATGCATCAGATAATTGGCACCAGAGGTCAATATCTCCAAAACTTCAAAATAACGATTGGTCAAAGTTTTCTTACATTCAAAGTCTAGAGCTCGTGTAAACGCCACCGCCGCGGTACACTGTGTCATATCTCTTAAAACGCTCAAGAGTGGTTGAAGGATAACATGGCTTTTTGGTCTAAAGATATTTGACCTCTTTTCACCCTAGATTTGAATACCCTCGATTAAACGGTATGGGCGAATAATGAGCCAAAAGCCCGTAAATCTTATCTCATTGTTCACCTCCTGAAAGCTTTCTTTGCAAAATCATGGAACTCGATATCCACTTTATACATTTAGAAGGTATGTGCCCGATTCCGCTCACGCCTGGAGAAATTAATAAAGAACAACTGTGGCCACATCAAACCATTTGAAGTAGAAAGGCTCAATAAGCATATTCATACACTAAATTGTTGATGCTCATAGCTTAACCATGAGAAAACGGTGTTATAAAGTACTAATTAGGTTTACTATAGATTTTTGCATTTTTTTATGGGACATACTGTACATAGTATCATGGTATGACACAGATGTAGCTGACAAATTCTTATTGTCACTGTCCTATGCGATTTCCAGATTATCTAGCACTTTCTTCGCAAGATAACGAGCACAATTCCAAGCAGTACAGTTTACTGAAGTGGCGAAAATCGACAAACTTTAGAGAATACATTCCAGATGAACTCTAAGAACATGTAGATGTGTAGAATTAATAATAGAAATAACATAATAACAAATCATTTTGTTTATCAAAATATAAATCTTACCCTTAATAAGGTTGGATTTTTTTCAATTTAAATTCCACTTACAATACTTTGCACAAAATGGACTAAATTGACTATCACCGATAAAATGATTAGACCACCAACACCGCAGTACTTTTAGTCTGTGATTCTACAGAGCACTTCTGTGTGAAACTTCATTATGATGATTTTTAAATTAGACATTAGCAGACCAAGCATGACGAAATTAAACATCCATTTGACGAGTTAATGATTATTAAAGTCACCTGATTCATGTATGTATTGTTCTGCTTTTTTTTCGTCGTTCAATAATATCTTTTGATCACAAATCTGGTTTTTGTGTTCTATACACGAATGATTTCCTCTAATCTGATAGATAGGAGTATAATCAAAACCGCAAACCAATGGGTTTCCTGTCATTCACAACATTGTCAGATTTGATGAAACGTTGTCCCAATCCACACTTCTAATGCAGTTGAAGGAAACATCTATATAATTATCGTTATTGGGAACATACGGTATTTCCAAACGACTCAATTTGTTATAACTCAAGTTCAAATACTCCAATTTCATTGGTATAGTACTTTTGTTGAATTCTCAAAATTTCCCAATATCAACAGCTCATTGGGATGGATTTGATTATTACCGAAATCTAAATTAGAAACGTTCGCGAATGCCTGTTCTATACACCTTGGCAGTGAGCGAAGAAGATTTTGATCAGCTTCTAGATTGAATAAATTTGGGACAGTCCACTGACAACAATCCAATTTAAGTAGCCTATTAAATGACAGATCGATAAAATCCAAAGTATCTGACACTAATGTGCCCGACACTGTACTTATATGATTGTGTGATAGGTCAAGCTTTTCGAGAGACTTCATTCCGTTGAAAAAGTTCATGCTGATGCTTCTTAATCTGTTTTCCCGTAGGTACATATTAGCAAGCATCGGAATCAAAATATTATCTACCGTACAGTACAGAGAGTGTATTCTATTCCTGCTCAGATCTAACATCATCAACCTTGGTAACTCGGCAATGACATTTAAATTGATTGTTTGAACAAGGGAGTGACTTATTGTGAGGTAGTTGAGATTTTTTAGCTCCTGTAAGGAATTGG
>CM032178.1:44430949-44506074 GCA_018908115.1 Anopheles rivulorum
CATGTGCATCGCACATGCGAGAGCACCTTAGTCGCAAATTCAATTATCCTCCAGCTGCACCATCATAAATCGAGCGAGATATGTTTGATTAAATATTTGCTGGTTCACTGTCCCATATTGCTCGCTGAGTTCGTTCCACTCTGTTCCTGCTTTAGTTCTGTGCAGTGTTGGATTAAGCTTCACTTGTTAGCTATAGCTACAACCGGAGAAAATTAGTTCCTTGCACACCATTCTCCACACCGTATGAAGCAAGTTGTGAAAGGCAACTGTGCGTTCCAGTTACCCGGCAGCAGCTGGCAATGGGGAATCTCGTCCTGACTGACAGGCACTGGTGAACGATGGAAATTTATCGCCCAAAGGGCCGGCGATTCGTTGCATACCGGCCGGAACCGTGTTGCGAGCAGCGTTGCCCTAAATTTCGCACCAAAAGCCAACCAGTCCGTCCGTTCCGACCACGGCTTGTTTTTCCTTCGTGGTAGCAACTTTCTCTGGCGAAAATTTATGTCCATTCGCGTATGAACGACATGGTGGCACGACCCAAAATGAAAGTAGTTGGAACGGGATGATATTGTCAACTATCAGCCAATGTCGCCAGTTTTAATGAAGTCGTAAAATTGGGCAGTTTTAGCATAGATTGTCATTTTCATCTGCTAGATGGCCTGCAGGGCGCGCAACAGAATTGCGCGGTAAATTAACTTACGCTGATAGTGAAATGGGTCCGGTGTTGGGGAGAGTATTGCAGAAAGCTTGACTACTTGAAACGAAAGTAATTAAAGATGACGTTGGAATAAAATCATTAAACTCTTTTATTGGTGAAATTGTATTTTATTGTGAATGAATACGCATCGTGCATCGATAAAAATAGTAATTAAAATTTACGCCTAAATATAGGCCTTGTAAAAACGCGTTCCCATTCTGTAAACACTTACGTATGTCTATATTTACAGTAAATTCGATACTTTTCCAATTATTGAAATGAATGATGATGATGTTTGAAAATAAATATAGCACGGGATTGCAATTGAGTCCATTATTATCATAGTAATTGAGCTATTAGTATGCTTGTGCAACGCTTGCTGCTTTTACGTTGGCTGTACACCCCTGAAAATATGCAATGGAGGCGTCGTTCGCTCCATGCAGATCATTCAAAATAATCGTACAAAAAATTGATTGCATACATTTAGGCGTAGGCGAGAAAAACCGCTCCTGCAAAGCTCTTTATTTTTCCTTAAAATAATAATATTTAAATTACTAGATATTTTGCGTAATAAGCTCCAATTTAGGTTGATATGAAGGATTGTTATACCTTCTATAAGGCTTATTTTCATTCAGCCACCAGACGCTTCATAGTCTGGTGTTGGACGTTATTCGATCAGCAATTTCGATTCTCCCGTGCAGACGATGTACTTTTTTCGCAAATCTCAACGATATCTCGAGTTTAACTATAACCGGGTGTACGACGTGTTTCACTGGTTTCTCAAAATTACCCTTATCCGCATATTTGACGATGACTTCCTGGTGGCACCCATCCCGACTACCTTTTTTCATTTCTACGTATCGGAAATTGTCATTTCGCTCGTTGCCGTCGCACTGCATGGCGTGTCCTATCGCAACGATCTGGATGCGGTCATTCTGAGCGTATCGGCCTTTGTGAGCGGCTTTGAGGTGTTTATCAAAATCAATGGCATGGTGTACCGGCGCAAGGAGATCACTCAGATGATCCGCACGGTGCTAAACGATCGTAACTATCGAAATGGTCCGATGGAGGCCACTATCTGTGGGAAGTACCAGCGGTTAGCAAGGTAATAGAATAATTAATACTCGTTTGAAGGTGATTCTAAATTTGGTCACACAGGAAGCTTCTGTTCATCACGATCCTGTCCTATCTGACGACGGCCGTAATGTTGCTGATCTATCCATTGCTGGCCGGAGGCATCGAGGAACGTATCCTACCCGTCGGTTATTCAATACCGCTGGTAGACTATCATAAACATCCGTGGTATTTAATCAACTATCTGCTGCAGATACTGCAGGTAAACTGGGTCGCACTGGTGTTTATTGGACTGGATGGGCCATTTTATCTGTTTGTGTGCTACTCGGCCTCGCAGCTAGAGATACTGATCGTATATCTTCGTCAAATCGGTGAAAAGTAAGTCAAAAGGTTGACCAGCTGTGGGCAGAAAATGATGCGCCCAAAACGTATGCAATTCGAATGGCAAAAGTACGCCAACTAAGAGTACATCTCACCGATCCCTCTTTCAGTCCCGATAATGTAGCGGAACAAAGACGTTTGATACGAAAGGTGTTTGATATGCATACCGAGCTTTCCGAGTAAGTCTACATATCTGTTTGATGAACTACGCGTTAAACATCCCGTTACCGATAGATTCCTTGCCAGCTGCTCAAAGATCTACCGAGAGGTTTACCTGATGCAAATCCTCTGCTCGATCGTGCACATCTGTGTGTCGCTGTTTCACATTCAGCTGAAGCTCAAAAACGGTTCCTACGGTCTGCTGCTGACCAACGTCAACAAGGTATGGCTGTTCTGCTACTGTGGCGAGCTGGTCGTCAGCAAGGCGGCCGATTTTAGCACCGGTGTGTACGCTAACCAGTGGTACCAGCTGTGGAATCGTCGCGATCTACAGGATGTGCTGTTCATGCTGCGGAATGCTCAACGCAACTATGGCTTCAGTGTGGGCGGGTTCGGATTTCTATCCTTTGCCACGTTTACTGCGGTAAGGTAACAGACAGCTGCGGTTTGCAAGAGAACAAAATCGATCCTCACCATTGCTTAACCACCTTTTTTTTGCAGGTCATGAAAACTGCTTACAGCTGCAACGCTTTCCTGCACCGGGTGATGAACTAAACCGCACAGGATTTTTGTGTGTTTGTGTGTAATCACGTGCCAGGCATGTCTGCAGGGCACAATCAATGCTTAACTACTTGTTGGTAAGTACACCGGCATTTCCCTTTTTTTCACGCTTTCATTCCCTCACCATACTGCTGGAAAGTTTAATTTCAACCAGCAACCTTACCCAACGCTCAAATAAAGTGATTTGCATAACAACCGGAAATTATTTCTACCCAGCTGTAAGCCCGAACTTGAACCATCTCGTTCCTTACTTTGGAGAAAGAAATTCCCTTTAAAAAGAAAAAACAGGAAAATGTTAATTTTCGGGACCCGAAAATAATTTTCCCAGCCAAACTAAAGTACGACGCTAGAACGCTAGACAGACACTCGGCATGTCAGGGTGGTAAAAGCATGAAACACGTGCTAATGAGTTCGACCGTCGGGTAAGCTCTGATGTCTGTAAGTAGTGCGGAAGGCTACTAATTCGGCTCCATTGACACACGGTCGTTAAAAAATTCGTCACCGCAAGCACCCCCTTAATTCGTCACCTTTGCTGACGTCACAAACAATTTATCTGGCCACACAGTCGTCGTTTAGTTGAGCGGGATTGTTTGCCACGCTTGCAAAATATCTATCCATTTCGATCTCGCCTCAAAACGGATAATTTAGTACAATTTTGCCGTTGTTGTTGTTGTTATGGTGGTTTACTAATCGACCCACCATAATGTCGCCAGCTCTTATTGGCTTTTCGGTGGTCCTTTCAAAACCAAAAAACACCATTGGATCGCTCCAACCACAAAGGATAAAGGAACTTACTTCCCTTTGCGCGAGGCAAACGGCACTAGCACAAATATATGTGAAAACATTTTTCAATTTCAATCATCATGAGGTGTAATTTGTCTTCGAGAGGGAGCACCAAAGGAGGGGGAGTGAAAGTTGGGAGAAATAAGAGGAAAAAAATCGTTCACTAGAAAATAAATAAATCGTACCCAGGAGATGCTAATCGGTACGCGGGTAGCACCAGCACGGTGGAGAGTGTTTTCTTTTACTTCCCTTTTTTTTTATTCTTCTTAGTTTTTTCTTTAAGGCATCATCCCCGTGGCGTTATCCGTTGTGAAGTACGCAGCCACCTTATTGGCTTCCGATAGTACCGAGCACGACTTGCCTCCATTAAAATTTACTTACCGTAACGGTGGCGTAGTACCGAGTAGCATCGGCCGTGGCCCGGCTCGGTGTACCGGGCGGATCGATCCATTACTCTGCACAAACAAAGTTGGAGAATCGCGAAATGAGAAGCTGCCTCTGGTGTGCCATGTGAAAACCGATTTGAATTGCTGATGAGACGCTTCTTGCGACGCGCTCGCGTTCCGTTCCGGTTCCGTTTCGTCGCTTCGTTCATTCGCCTGTGTGCGTGTTTATGTATGTGTGTGTGTGTGTGTGGGAGAATGTGGAAATCCCCACCCATGGAAACTCCGCGAGCGTGGCAAAGCCGCCTATTGTCCTCGTCACACCGAACGCAAAAGTCAAATTAGATTCCGTCTCGATCGAGCCAATCTGGCACCGTCGTGTGTGGTGCAAATTTATTCCATCCAAGCAAGGCTAAAACACAGTGTTAACCGTTCGTTTGTTTTTCATTCTGTTTTCCCCGCTTTTGTATTAGTTATATACGCATCTAGCAACGATCATAGTGTGAGTCGCTTGCATCCTAACAGCAGTCCTACGGATATTGCCACTAGCCACACTCCAGCAATCGAGATCTGTGATCCGCCGTTGCACGCATCGGTGAAACATTGGCACACATCTTCCTCGTGGCCGCCGTTTTCAATGGCATAGCAGGGCCTACGTGCTCGTTCGTAGCCACATTCACGCACTATCCGCATACACGATCACGATCGAGCATCATAGCATGCGTAGAATTGCACCTTTCACTCACCATTTAAGCTGATCTTTCTGCAGAATGCGGCACGGCCTTGCTCATCGGGTGGACATTCGACCAGTAGTCGGGCCGGGACGGTTCGATTGTCCCGGTACTCCTCCTCTGTAAAGGTCGTCGGTGGTGCCAAGCATTCGGAGTTATCGTTCGAGTTACAGGTGTAGCAACGAATTGCATTTACTGTAGGAATGGAATGTCCATATTAAAGCGTCGAGAAATTACTATTTATATTTTGCTGTGGTACTAACAACAAAAACGTAAGGTAACGTTCTTACGAGGTAAGGTCCTCTGGTACGTCGTTAATATTCCACCATTTGTTATTCCAGCCAAAATAAAAATAATTATTACGTGCAATTACCCTCCAGAGCGTATCATAAATGAGTGACGTACGCGCTTGTACAATTAGTGCCAATGTTACGGTTTACTTTTATTTCCATTCCATTCGTTACCCATGTAAGATCCAGCCCATCCTTGTGGAATATCGAAAAAAGACCCTTGAGAACAGTTCCAAATTGTGGTAAGGTTATTCCCATCGGTAAAATAATAAGGTTGGGCACGTGGTGTTATATGAAATAAAAAAAAAAAAAACCACGGTCAATGAACAGTGGATGGGAGTGTGATAAATAATTTCCAATTCATTGAGCATTGTAGCCTAAATCACGCATCCGTTTGTATAGGCACACACTGGGCTGGGTCTCCTGTTGCTAGTTCTGGTTCCACCTTTGCGTGAACCGTGAACCCGCAACATGCGCATGGCACAAAGAAGGTTGTAACTCGCAAAACTCGAGAAAAAATTGCTCGATTTGATCATTAATGCGTGATGGAGAGCTAGTAAACATTTTCATTGCCCTTGGTAAGGTGTGACGCTTGCGGGTTCGACATTTTGAGTGAAACTCCGCACAACTCCGTAGTCGATCATCACCGTAAACGGTAAAGTCTAATCGAATACTGTGTCGTGTGAATTTCAAGCAGAATTGTACGTGCGAATGGTGAAACGTTTATTTTGGAACAAAAAAGAAAAAGAAAAGAGAGTCGATATTTTAGCGCTCCTTTTTTATTTTGAACCTTTGTGTAACGAATAAGCGGGGGTAGGATATGAAATAACTTTTTCTCTCTTTTCTTTCGCTTTCCTTTTTAATTTCTTTTTAGGATAATTGAATATATTGACCGGTAAATCTCACATAAATAGATCATTTTCTTGGAGCGTCCCACAACGGATAAACAATTGACCCGACGCCCTGTACTCTAGGGGCAGGACCATTTCACTCGATAATCACTATCGGTTGTTTATCCAGGTTTTGGTTCAGGCGAAGCAGACAGAGCGAGCGCGTAACCGAATTCATGAATTATTAATGCGAAGGTAATCCACGCACGGTGCGGCCAACGATGTCCATTTGGCTACCACTAACGAAGTGGCCCTATTTTCATTACAACACCAACACCGGTCAAACGCGGAAAGTGCAAACAATTTTCCAATCATGAATTTCATTCGTTCGCAGCACATCGCAGCAAGCGGTTCCGGTGGTGACACGGTGGCATGAATAAACAACCATCGCAGTAGCAGCTGCAGCAGGTGTCGGTGACGGTGGAGATCCACCGAAAAGTTATAGGCAGAAGAAGAAAAAAAAACAACCCCCACAAAACATACACTCGCAATCTCATTTTAACGAGCGATGTGTACACGCTGTTAATGCAATGTCGTTCTTATCGGGCCACAACAAATCTCTTCACTTTGGCCACTACTTTTCCGACCGTGTGCCACTGGGAAGTGGAACAGGAAGCAAAACAGAAATAAAAACCCCTAGGAAAAGAGGTTCGAAATTGTTGACAGCATGTCATACCTCTGGATACAACGGCAACCATGCCTGGTTGCTGATGGACAACGATAAACGGACAACGGGCCGTGTGTCTTGCACGTTTCAAACGAACACTCATCAATCACCGGAATGTGAAGGAGGAGCATGTGCCATGTGGATGGCATGGAACGGCATGACAAAACGGTCTCCGTTCCGGTAAATGAGGTAAAAGTATTCTATTAATTATTCCCCAACGGGGTGAAGGTGCGTCATGGAATTTGGCCGTTGGAATGCTGATCGTGCTAACTGATTAGATTTGATAGAACGTGACCTTGTCACACTGGCGGCCTTATGTTGGCAAGGCCGTATGCTCAGGTAAGTCACTGCTCGACCGGTAACACTCGTTATTTCAGCAGTTCCAATGAAGCGGTTTAATATTATCACCGACTTAATTTTGTATTATTGAGATAATAGATCTACAAACATTGAATGGCAATTTTATTCCCTCAAACAGATTTCCACTTTTGTCACATCAAACCTACGGCACTCTTACCAGAACTCATGGTCGCAACAGCAAACACCAGCAACAGATTTAAGCCCAACTGATCGGTAACGGCCATGTTTGGACCACGAGACGTCTGTATGAACACCGCCGAACAGCTCACACCGGACGTAACACTGATCGGAGCACGACGAACGATCGGTGATCTTATATAGCCAAATGATCAGATGATCTGCCAGACGGTGTAAACAGGTAGTCTGAGATAGGTAGACTGAAGCGGTGTTAATTCACATGCACGTGAGTTTTAGCAATTTTGTGGCGGATTTGTTTGCTTCCTGCACGTTTGTGAAATTCCCTTTTTATAGCGCTACATCTTACTTGATATGGGATTGATGTGGGATATTTAATACAGTATACCTGTCTTGTTGTTCATTACTACTATTACGTTCTGCCCGGTGGTTTGATAAAGTATTCTTTGAACTCCTTAAGGATGTATCGTATGCTATCTCTGATGTTTTTTTTCTCTTTTGTAAAGAGAGTATTATGTCGTATACGTCTTCACATAATACTTTAACAAATTGTTCTTCCCTTCCTCATCTACGTCACACGGCGCAAATCTTCCCCGTCATCGATGTCGTAGTAATTAACGTACAATTAATTATCAACATATCACGCACCGGTGTCACGTGTGGTGTCACGATCGCATGGTACTCGTCATCGGTTAGTCAGTGGCTGGCCCGGCAGGGTTATGGTCGGGGAAATAGTCACAAACATATCTAACTCATTGCCAGAAAGCTATCAACCGGATCAACCAGACAGACGATACGTTTCATATGCGAAGAAGCCGGTCAATTTCACACCTGTTTTTTGAAACAAGGTTATTGTTGTTTCCAATCATGCTACAATCAGTCTCCAATTTCCCCTTTTTTCAATTAATCGACTTTCACAAGATACAAAAGGAATGGGAAAATAATTAGAATAGTTGAAAGTTCATAAATATTAGAAAGCGATTCATTACAGAGTATGTTCATGAAATGTTTCTAGCGGAGTCTCCATGCATACTGGATTATCTTTCGGTAAGAACCAATAGCTACTCTTCTTTTGATGTTAACATCGAGACATATGGCATGGTTACGTGGTAGCAACTATTGTTCCACAGCTTACTGAGGTATATTCGGCTTAACTTTCATTTTCTATTGGCACCTGGCCTGGCAGGTTCCGTACCTTTGCAGGTTTAACCAATTCAGTTTCCGTACCCGTCTGAGGTTCTTCATTACCTGAATGAGATCCAGTATATCTAAAATTTTCGAAGAAACAATAGAAAGAAACTATCAAAGTGGGAAGCAGTAATATACAGAACGCGGACACTTACCGATACAGATCCATATGTTCTATCGGAAAATTCATAGGAGGATTGTGGTACGGCCAACTGGAGTTGTCTTTACAACATTTTTACTCCTTATTTGAGACCTGGGTGATCTTCTAAAAGGGCGTGCTGTTATTCATGATACAAGAGAAAACAATGTACTTTTTAGTTTTTACAACATATTTAGCAGGCACTTGTAATATTTACTTACCATCCATAATGTTGTATCATGTAGAATGTTGATTCTACTCTCTTCGATATCTGTGATCGTTGCACTCTTTCATGTTAGTGTATAGTTTCAATAGCTGGTTAACTGTCAGCATTAGCTTAAACTTGTAGTTTCTACATTTTTCGGAAAGATTATTTCCCATTATGTGCAAACGATGCAGCTAATTGATGTACGAATTTGCAACACCTATCGCCGGCTGTAATCGCTTGTTTTCTCCATACCGTCGTTGGTTCAAATGTAAACAAACACTCAAACTGACAGCGGTTAAGACATTGCCCAAGGTGTTTAAGGAAGGCTGAAAATGAACTTATCGTTTACCGCCTGGCGGTTATATTCACCTTAGCAACTCATCGTTTATGTTATGTGATTAAATAAGCCGTTGGAAGAAAACTACCATTTATGTATCGGATAGTCTACAACTGATACTACGTTATGTAGAACAATTAAAAGTACGTACTCATAAGTATAATAATACAAGAGCATATGAATTTTTCGTTTAAATCACTCTGTTCTATCCATCTAGATCGTAATCCTACTAGATGAATCCAAAAATGTGGCTTAAGCTGGTCGGAACACGTGTGTTTGTTATGTAAATTCTGTCGCTTCTGTTTATGAAACAATTGAATGAATGTAATAAATCACGAGGTTATAATTTAGCAAAAGTGAATTTACCGTAAACTAGTTCTGTATCTCGTCTTGACTCCAGCACAAGATTTTGTGTATACAACAACGGTATCAAATTACGGCTAGTTTGTGTTTTATTGCTCATCATTCACATTATCTACTACACAACACTATTTGTAGCTCTTCGTTCCAAACGAATAATAAAAGCCATTACAAGCAGCTACAACATTTCCAACCAAAACGACAGCGAACAGCAAAACTAGACAGCGTGAAAATGGGTTTTTTTTTCTTCTATTTTATTGAACTTCATTTACTCCGACCGTTCTGCAGTAATTTATGCGCATCGACGACACGTCGTCACCTCCGTTTCCGTGCGATTGTATTTTTGGTAAGTTAAAACGACGCTGTACCGCATCTCCAAACTGTAGCAATCGTCACGTGAAGTTGTTGAACGAGTCGAATGAAGAGATGGTTTGAACCTGCTCCTCGTTCGCCGCAGATATCCGAAGGTGGTCCCCACCCTGAACGAAAACCAACCAAAGCCGATCCCTACTACACGCAAGCCGTGTGCCGTGGTGACGAAGCGATGCTGGCAGCTTAGTTTTGTTGTCTGTGTGTCTCCATTTACTGCTATACCGATTCCCTAGGCCCTAAGGACACGCGGCGCGTCTGCTTTCTACTGCTGTACGTACGTTAATGTATCTGTTCTGTTTGTTTTTGCTTTAAATTTACTTTAAATTTTCTGATCTTTGAATGGTTTTAAAGGTGAAACATAGGTGCATGTTTCGTGTAAGCTTATTCTGGGGCGGGGATTTTAGAAGGTGTGTGTCGCAACGAAGTTGTCTCTAATCTAATTCTGATTTATTGAACACGGCAATCATCACGTTCTGCACATTGCCCCCATCTTTAACAGCCTGATCGAAGCTGCTAACGTAGTGTTGTATTTTGTTTTTACTTTCTCTAACTCTTAAAATAGCGTAACGTAGAAATGTTTTCTTTACAAAATCGCAACCCTTTTTCTCGATTAAGGTTTTATCAAAAATTGTACTCGATCGTGCAGCACCCACGGACGGTACACAAAACTCGATCGAGGTGTCTAACGAAACAGAAAGCACAGTTGGTTCCTGTGGAATGGTTCTGTGGAAAAGCACCAACCAAACAAGAATTGCAATAAAAGGACGATTGAATACTACTAGTAAAGAAGTACTCGATAGAGTGCTTTCATTGCATTTTCTTTTGGGAATCATTTTCCCCCCGGATTCGGGTAGTTTCGACCCCGTCCCGGGACAAAGGGAAAGTGTAGACATTAGAATGTCACATAGAAAGTTTAACATCTCAACTTAAAACTAACGTAACGTATAGTGTACACTCCTGGCGCAAGGAATGAACAATCGCGTCCATTTCCACCGGGTTGACTTGGCCAAGCGCGATAGAAATAGCGAACCTCCCTCCTTGAACGTTTTGGTGTCGCCGAAGTCACCGGGGAGGCGGCAAATTAGATAAACAAACTAGAATCTCCACTAGCGTCGGTGGATATGTGCCGGATGGAACCGTTGATTGGATTAAGCACGAATCAGGAAAGCGATTGCACCGAACAGCAGGACACCGAACGTGACGGACAGTGAGGATGCACCGTTGCAATTGTCATCGTAGCAAGCGCACACCTCCTGACGACCGCCGAAACCGGAGCGCTGGTAGCATTTGCCCTGCGAGTGGAAACAGTGGTACCATTGAGCAATTGGTCAAAGAATCGGGTGCTATTATTGTACCTTGTAGGACGACTCATCCCAGCCGCAACCACGGATCACTCGGTTGTCCGGTGGCACTGTGTAGGAAAAGATGAAAAAGGGAAACATATTAAACGCAGGCTGACGCAAAGTCCACAACACAACTTACGGTTGTTCACCGGGAACTCGATGATCTGGACGATCTTCCGGCAGAAGGTGTACTTGTTGCCGTCCTTGTGATCGTTACAGTCGACCGACATCGAGTCCGGTGGGTTGTCGTGCGAGCAGGTCGAGTCCTCCGCACTGTTGCACTCGTAGCAACGGACAGCATCACCTGAAAGCAGAAAAGAAATACAGAAAGAAAAATGAAACTATTTTTATTAACACGGAACACGGTCATTGTTTACATTCTTGCTCTTACGACTCTTGGTTGGTCTATGGTCAACACAAATGACCGACCGTCTTATCAGTTCCGGAGAGAAAATATTTATAAAAATCACGCTTGAACAACTTTCAATCGAAGGAGGCCAAATTGATCGCATCGCATCAGTGAGACGAAACACCGTCAACAATCTAGTAGGCAGTGGAAATCATACGCAGTCACGGATCGCGTAAAAAAACCACGGCGACAAATAAAGATTAGCTCATCCCAAGCTGGCAGGCTTGTAATCGACGGATGCTTCAAACACGTAAGGTCATTCCAATCTGATGCTCTGGTTCCAGTACGAGTAATCACAGTTCCATTCCAGCTAGAATTACTTCATCGGTAGCCAATGATGTTTGGAATGAATATTTAATGCACACAATGAGTACGGCAACTGAATCTTATGGCGTCATATGCAGTGTCGGTGCATAAATTTAGCACCGTGCAAACCTCTACGTGGGAACCCCACGATTCGAAAGATTGTCAACGGTGCACGTGCTTGAAAGTTAAAAGAGTGATAAAAATGTGCACTTTCCCGTCCAGGCTGTGTTAACATCGTTCGTTCATTTCGCCACACTTCACATTATTGTAGAAACGTTTATCGGACTGTTTACCGATCCACAACATTTCACGTGTCAGCGTGAAAAAGTAAAACCCTTTTATTGTGCGGGCTCAGACTCAGCGTTACATAATGGCTGTCTAAACAGACACAACAAGACGTCCAGCGAAAACAAAGCACTTTTGCTCACTATGCTTCTGTGTAGTAGGACAGCCTCCAGCGTTGACGTTAATCTTAATGGAGCACACAATTTTTAATTGGTTCCTGCGTTCAATCGCATTCAGCGTTAATCTAATCAGCTTGCGTTTGCCGTTTGAGGGGTGCTACATATGCGAGAAGTGTCCACTGCTCCTAACCTGACAATAATTGTCTGAATATAGATGCCGTTCTGCAACTACATCGAAAAGTAAAAAAAAAAATAATCGTGACCTTGAAGCCACTTAAACATTCCCGAAAAATTGTGAGAACTGCTCAAAAAAGCAAAGCCTACTAGGGGTACGTCACCAATTGTTCTATAATTTGTATCGATCTAGTTACCACCGGAAGGTGTATTCGCGGCGCAGACACACCGCCCGAACAACGTCATATGGTTGACGTTTGCAGAATATCGATCCAGGTCTCCGCTTCGGCACGCGAATGTGCCTCCAAATTCCGCCCAACCTGTCTCAGCCGGGGCCGCCCGCAGTCGTCTTACATAATCGATCCGATTTTTCTCCTTTTTAGATGTCCGCATTGCACGGAAAATTCCATTTTTATGTTGCACAGTGAATTTCATCCGGTAGGAAACGTTTCTAGACCCCAGCGGAATTATCTTTTCCTTGGTATGGGTCACTTTTGTTGCTTTTTAATCATACTCTAGCGTGAGTTCTGACGTGCTCTACTCGCGCTCTCTTCTCTGTGCGCTCTTGGCAACCCCGAGAACAAGGGAACCGTTTGCTTCCCTTGAAAGATGAACTGACCTCGTGTGAATCACGGAACTCGGCCGATCGTTGGTCCCGTTTTCTTCTCGTAATACTCAATTAAGGCTTGAATTGGATAATATCGTCACCGACGTCTGTGCCGTGGTCGGCGTCGTTGCAACCACAGGGAACACCTACGGGATTGACCTCCGGCAAGCCAGAAACGCTTTCCTTTCTCGCTGATTTGGCAATAAATTCGCCGTACGTAAATTTATCATGACCACCTGACGCGTACATTTTGCCAACGGAACCAATTTTTCCGCATGCTTGCTTAATCACTCCACCATACAATACTCTTTTCGATGGACACACATTTTTTCAGGGCAGAATTTGTGTCAGGGTTAGCTGATTACTTACCCTTGTTGATGAACACCGCAATCACCAATAAACTAACGAGAAACATGGACTGCAGCGAGGACATCATCGTGGTCGTTCGGTTCGATGCTTGGTTAGAACTGAGCACTGAGCAAATGCTGGATCCTTTTGGCGCCACTACCTCGTTCACCTGCCTTCCTTGCGTAACTACTGCACGTTAACCTGCCAAAAGAAAGAATACAGCACACATACACACAACCACATGGCAAACACACGGGAAGAGCACGGGTGTATTGAGATCGATTAATGTGTATTTTTTCTTCCATTCCCAACCATGCGCATAAGCACAACTAGCAGGAGGTTGCAAATGAAAAACACCGCCAGGAAAGGCTACTACTGTTGCACAACGTCCATTGTTTTTTTCCCCACCCAGTACTACTGGTTTGCAATTGTAACACAGTTCCTGGATCAGTTTTGCTTCAATCACTTTTACGTTTGTCCATTACGTAAGATATGCCAGGTCCGCAGCTTGTATTGGGTCACACCACACACTCACTCACATTATCCTGACGATTTCGTAATATGCCAGAACACACACACACACATACATACACAGGAGCCAATACAAACACGAACACACCTATCAGGACAAATGTCCTTCGACTTTGAGAAAGAATTCTAGCAGAAAACCAGACTACTAAGAGCGAAAAGTATGTGTGATTACACAATCGCGAAGGGTTTAGCACCTTTTGGACCTAACAAAAACCATAGACAGCCATGAAGCCTGGTATTTTGTCGTTCAATATTTCGCATTCTGCACAATTCTATTTCCATAAACCATGACATAGATGCCGCAGTCCTTTCCGTATGTCCATTGTCCCAAGCTTTGCCACAGATGTGACCGGAAGTCACCCTACCGGTAACTTCTTCCCGTACCTCTAGTACAATAGGGTATCACGAACCTTGAAAAGCACACGAGCCCGCTGTCGAGACGAGGACAACAACCGTACACTGTCACGAGTAACGACGAACTGTGCGAATATGGCTACCGCCACACTACCAATCCGGGGGTGGTGTTCATGCGGTTCCAAGGGATGGACGAACTAATGGCTGTTTCCCCACCACGCTCAGAACAGTCGGTTAGAAGATTTTATGCTCTCCGAGTGCCGTGCTTTTGTTCGCTCTCACACAATCTCTTTCGGGCGGGAATCAATCCGACTTCAGGCTGAGATGCTGGAAAGAAACCATTCCTTATCGCGACTGTTACACGTGATTTTTGTTTGGAGTTTTAACAAAACGCTTCCCCCGGTGGTGTACAACTTAATTGACAAAGTTTCCTTTTTCCTACGTTAAAACTAAATTTAACGCTCCCTAAAACAGTTCAACTTAACTCCCGTCTTAAAGTTTTATTTTGTGGTGCACTGTTATACCACCGGTACGAAAGATTAGCAGAGCATGATGCTAATAGAAAACTGGGTTCATAATTATTTGCTTCGTGATACGTATTTTTGCCATGAAATCCAATCTGCTTGTTAGCAAATCGGTGGTGATAATCGAACCGAAGCGAACACGTTTAAAACAACGACAGCTATCAGTCGTTTTCCCACCTATTAACACATTTCACGAACGTCCACCCAATGTCGTTAGTAAATGATTGCAACTGTTTGCTGCTGTACGCGCAGGGAAGCTTAAAGATCACGAGAACTTAAAACTATTTCCAAAACCATTATTAAAGTAAGATAATGAACTGATTGTTAATTTATATTTAATGTTCAAATAATAATGCTGAATACAATACAGTGGCAGCCCTTTATCAATGAAGTATTGTTGTTCCAGTTTTAAATTACAAACACACGCGCACGTGTTTTCTAGCAGTATTATTTTTTAAGCTCCTGAGTATTATGGCACCTGTTGGCGATAATTTCAATCGTTCCCTGTGAGCGTACTAATATATTAGTTCATTATGTATTGGAATGAANTTTAAAGTAAGATAATGAACTGATTGTTAATTTATATTTAATGTTCAAATAATAATGCTGAATACAATACAGTGGCAGCCCTTTATCAATGAAGTATTGTTGTTCCAGTTTTAAATTACAAACACACGCGCACGTGTTTTCTAGCAGTATTATTTTTTAAGCTCCTGAGTATTATGGCACCTGTTGGCGATAATTTCAATCGTTCCCTGTGAGCGTACTAATATATTAGTTCATTATGTATTGGAATGAAGATGGCATTCAGTCTTGTATTGCGTTTCAGTCTAACATTGCTTTACATTTCCTGAACGTTTTCGGTGACCTTAGTAAAAGCGTTGTGCTCCGAGACCACTGTCCAAACCATAATTTTGAGAACGAACGTTCGTGCCACGATCTGGCATGGTAGATCCTTTCCGCATGTTCGACAAGAGATATTCCATTTTGGCAATGAAACTTTGTAGTTTTGGAAAGTTTTCCCATTCCTTGCGTTGGTTTTCAGAATGGTTGTCCGAAAGTGGACTGGTAGGATTCCAAATTTCAAACTGTGTAGTAACTTCTACGTACCGCTTGCAGGTATCGAGGATCTGCTGCAAATCATCCAGCAACTCAACCACCATCGAATACTGACCCGTATCATACTTTTTGTAGACTTTGCGTAACTCTATCATGTCCGATGCAATCAGGTCGAAATCGGGAAACTGGAATGGAATAAAATGGTGAGAAATGGTCGCAATAAGCATTCGCGTTATGATGGTGAGTGAAGTGCCGAAGTGCTCGGAGACATGCGCTGAACCTTAGTTCCCCTTTTTGGCGCATACGCCCTCCGAAAAGAATGAGAAAATATAGGGGTGTGCTCTATGTTATGTCCGTTTCTTTTCGAAGAGTGCCAGCTTTCAGACGATCAGAGCAGATCATCCATCCAGAGCAAACACTTTCTGAACTATCCAGAAAAATACTCGATACTTACATAGTTTTTAGCAAAGTTCAGACAATAGAAATATTGTCCTTCCTCGACCAAACGAACTTCATCGAGCACCCATTTGATACACTCGTTCGATGTTTTCCGATGGAAATTTGCCATAAACTGACGATCAAAGCTATTCGCGCTGGGAAGACATCCGCTTGTTTCGGTAGCAGATGCATCACTGGAATCATTTTGCAAACCAGAGTGTTTGGTACTTTTCGGAGATACTGCTGCCATCAGTTCCACTGCTTGGGCACGTTCAGCCGCCGGAACAGAACCTGACACCTGCGGGTTTGCGTTGTAGCCGGGAGGGGGACACATTACGTTAGGATAAACTCCCGCCCGAATATAAGATCCCATATTTAAGTTGAGCGGTTCCGTTTCCCCAATATCAGCGACAAGATCGCGCGGAGTCTGTCCTGCACTAACGCCATCGCCGGACGAAGATGGCTGTTCCTCGACTTTCGAGAAAATGTTCCCTCCACTGCGCTGTTGCTTTGCCAGCTTGTTCAGATTGATGAACGATTTAATAAGCGATTGCACCAGCTCGTGGGTCGCCTCATGCCAGCGGCTGAAGGCTATGAGAAAGTTTGGGCACAGCTCACGTTGGATCGACATTAAGCCTTCCGGTTTGCTCGGCACGTATCCCTTGATGATGATCCAAGCGTTCATGATTCTGGTAAATACGAAGATGAAGTCTTTCACCGCCCATGCGAGACCTTGTGAATTGATGTTGGACATTACGTTATCCGCCTTCACCAGGTCCTGTTTCAGTCGAGCACAGAGGCTATCTATTTTCTTAAAGCATGGACGTTTCTGATGGCATGTAGCAAGCGCTTCCGCTTTCTTGCATCCATCCAGTGCCGTCTTCACTAGTTCGGGAAACTGTTCCAGTAAGTAGTCCCCGGCTGGTGAGCGTTTTGCTTCGCTACATGATGGTGATGGTTCAGTGATACTACATTAAAATAAAATATAAAACACATGAGCAAGAACACATCTACACTACTACATGGCTTACCTAGCATTTGCTGCTTCCGAAACGGGCCATAACATATTGGAAGGATTTTTATTTACAACGCTTGACGACATCTTGAATTCGAATGATGAAACAACAGATGATGATTTTCCGACATCCGATTCGTGGTTGCTTGGTAACGAAATGACGTTACCGGACGAGCAGCTGAAATTGAATCTACACACCGAACCGTGAACAACTTTATTCCACTGTACACCACCCTAAAGCCCAACTACTTACTGCATCTGTTCATAGGTCCTAGGCATGCCGTACAGCCATATGGGATGCATTGGGGCACGAATCATAAACAGTGGCATAGTGGGACATTGCCTCATGCCGGAATCTGCTTGCTGGGGTGGAATTGTTGGTGGTGGAACAGGAAACATCTGCATTTGGTACTGTTCCTGGGCATTTCTAGAACCTACATGGTGTCACAATATTGGGCAGAAGATTGTAACTCATCTCAATACGTGCAATACTTATTTCCGATTCCTATGCAATACTTACGACCATGTTTCGATGTCCCCAAATTACCATTCATCTTTAAACACTACACTCTTTATGCAGGAAAGCTTTAATTCACCAGCGGGTCTGCACTCGTCCGACGCGTTAAGAATGATCGACGAAACTGAACTGGCCATCAAATTCCAGCATGGTAAGAGATTGGCTTGCAAGCATGTTACAGTTACCATAGTAACAAGGCTGCTGTGCTATTCATTTGTGGAGTAGCTCAAGCTGGAGCAGGTGCTTTGAAATATTGCCGCTTGACCAAATTAGAAGTGTTTGGCAACACTGATCGTAATGTTGGTTTAAACAGAATAAAATTAACTGCCTTTAAGGAAACACTGGGCATAAGTATCACGCGAATAATGATACAAGCACTCAAATAGCTTACAATATTTTTACTATAGATCGATAATATTTTATTGCTTTTTGCAAAATCAGTCGATTGTACGATTCCATAACTACGCGCTATAAACCGGCCCGTGCAACGGAACAATTCTGACAGGGCACGACTACATGCACACGCATCGTTCCGAGATGCGGAAGGCTAAATAAATACAGCAAGAAAACAGTGAAGTAATTGACAAAATACTGTGGCAAACCAGACAACCCGAGAGAAACGAAACTAAGGACAAGGCAACAACCATCAACTGTCCTTTGCCACGGAGGGTTACGTTATTTGCACGGAGCTGCCGCATCGCGATCGCCGAGCCCATCAACACTACCGGAGACAAAATACAAAACTTTCTCCACAAGAAGAAGACGCAAAAGCAATAAGAAGCAAAACCTCACATCTAATATGATGCCGCATCGTCAGGCACCGCCTCGTAGTTGATTTAGGTTTAGAATTACTCGCTTGGTGCGACAAACCGGAAGGAATCGATCGTTTACTAGCAATAAGTTAAATAGTGAAGACATAAGGAAAAGTTAACCTAGCAAATACAATGAGCGACGTTATCAAGTCCCGGCGTGAGCAATCACAGAAGCGCAAGATGCTACTCGCTCAAACGGTAAGAACAACAATTCCACACCACGAATCGGACCATCGTTATTAACGCTTTGTTTCGCACAGTTCGGTGTGTCCTGCGTGGAAGACCTGAAGCATGTGCTCGGCACTGCCGAAGACTCACCAATCAACAAATCGCAACGGTACGAGGACGAGGAGGCGACCTCATCGAAAACTTCTCAAACAGCCGAAGGATTAGTGTACCGGGATTCGTCAACCTTTCTAAAGGTGTGTTCTTTGTTGCTTAGCATGGTATGGTGCAGCGTATCGCGAAAGCAAAATAATGCAAAGCTTGCCTCTCCTTTTAGGGCACACAATCGTCCAATCCGCACAACGATTACTGCCAGCACTTCGTGGATACGGGACAGCGGCCACAGAACTTTATTCGCGACGTTGGTTTAGCGGACCGGTTTGAGGAGTACCCGAAGCTGCGCGAATTGATCCGACTGAAGGATGAACTGATATCGGAAACTGCCACACCACCGATGTACCTCCGTGCGGATCTGAAAACATTCGATCTTAAAACGCTCGGCACCAAGTTCGACGTGATTCTCATCGAGCCACCGCTGGAGGAGTATGCACGCGGTGGAGCGGCGGTAGCTGCCGGTGCTCCGCGCAACTTTTGGTCGTGGGATGAAATTCTTGCGCTGGACATTGGCGAGGTCGCTGCCCATCGGAGCTTCGTGTTTCTGTGGTGCGGCAGCTCCGAGGGACTGGACATGGGTCGCAACTGTCTGCGCAAGTGGGGCTTCCGTAGGTGTGAAGACATCTGCTGGATACGGACCAACATTGCCTCGCCGGGACATTCGAAAATTCTCGAACCGAAGGCGGTATTCCAGCGCACGAAGGAGCACTGCCTGATGGGTATCAAGGGTACGGTGCGCCGATCAACGGACGGCGATTTCATCCATGCGAACGTGGACATCGATCTGATCATCTCGGAAGAGGCCGATTTCGGAAGCTTAGAGAAACCGATCGAAATTTTTCACATCATCGAACACTTCTGTCTTGGCCGGCGTCGGTTGCATATCTTTGGGCGCGATTCCACGATACGGCCCGGCTGGGTAACGATCGGGCCGGAACTGACCAACTCGAACTTTAACAGCGAACTGTACGCCAACTCGTTCGAAGAAAATCCGACCACCGGCTGTACCGAGCGTATCGAAGCGTTGCGACCAAAAAGTCCTCCAGCGAACGGGAAAGTGTTACGGGGCCGTGGCCGTGGTTTTCCCCGTATTCGGGGGAGATCGCGCGTGTAGACCTACCGCACAACAAACCACCCCTGCCGTCGTCGTGTAGTGGCGTGTAAATGGGGTGGAGGAAGCGGTGACGAATAATTCCTTCCATTATGTTTTTTTTTCCTCCATTTCATTTCATTTAAACAATCGCAAGAAGCAAAACAAACAAAACGCAAATAACAAATAAAAATATAATATTTTCAAAAAAAAAAAACGCTACCTTATCATTATTCATCGCTATCGTACTCGCAGTTTGGATCGCGAACTACCTGTACCGGTACGTTGGCTGTCCTTTGTTGCTGTTCCAGATGTCGGTTCAAGTGCCTCATATAGATGTCCAGTTCATCCTCACTTTCCTCGTCCTGTTCCACGTTCATCTTCGAACCATCCTGCTCCTGCTCCTCCTCCTCAACGTCATTCGATTCCGTTTCGTCCTCCTTATCAAAATATTTTTCCTCCGCATCCTGGCTCATCTTTACCAAATCGTCATACCTCTCCGAATCGTCCACCTGCGTATAGTCAAAGTCTTCCTCCTCGCCCGCTATAAACCGTGCGTGCATTATACCGATGAACTCGTCCCGCAGCAGTTCCCGTTCGCCAACCGTCATCAGATGTGCTGGTGTCATTGTTTGCCGTGCACGCTTTTGCCGCGCCTGACGTACCGCCGCTACACGCACTTTCTCCTCGTCGTCAAAATTGCCCCACTGCGAACGGGAACAGCCGGGTGAGTTTGGGCGCGATCGGTCGATCAGTACCCGCGAGTCATCCCCATCTAGCTGCAGCAGTCGTTCTTCTGTTTTCTGCTCCTGCAACGTTTTCTCCGTCAGGTCCTTATCGATTTGTTTCAGCAGAATGCCAACCACACTCTGGGGCGCCGGTACACGCGCATCCCGTTCCTGCTTTTCACGCTCCGTCATGAACTGTCCCACCAGCTGCTCGTACAGCAGCGGATCACGTTGCATCATCTCCGCCTCGGTAAAATACGTCCCATCGTCGCACATCTGTTGCAGGGCCGCATAGCGACGATTGCGAACTTCGATCGCACGGCCCCCATTGCGAAGCCTGCGGATACGCTCCAAATGGTACCCGATCTCGTACTTTTCATCCGGACTGTAGGCTAGCGTTTGGTTAGCCTGCTCAAAGTATCGCAAATGTTCGTCATGCATAAAAAATCCGAACCGATACAGGAACGTTCCGTGACTTTCGTGCAGCACATCGCCAAGAATCTTTTTCTTCTCGCACACGGTTAGCTCGGGATCGTCTATTTGTTGATTTTTGTAAAATACCCGCGGATTGTTGGTAATGTGTTCAAAGATATCGGTTTCGCTCACCAACGATGATAGGGTTAACGATGAGGCCGGACAATCCGTATCTTGTGTTGCCTGGAAATAATAAAACAAAAAGCATGATGTCAATCACCACCATTGGCCAGTTAAATGTATCGATCAATTACCTTTGAATCCGTTCCCATTCTGTTTTAAAATTAACTTCACAACCTATGCTATGCACATGAGCTTCTACAAGAACAATACAGGACACGCCAATACGAATGATTTGTTTACCAACAACGCAATGCGAACTTGTGCGTATGCGTGTGTGTGCGCGTGTGTGATTGCGCGCGTGAAGCGTTTTTAGCCAAGGAAGCGTTTCTAGAGCATTATTGTAAATTCAAACGAATAANGTACAGCAGCGGATCACGTTGCATCATCTCCGCCTCGGTAAAATACGTCCCATCGTCGCACATCTGTTGCAGGGCCGCATAGCGACGATTGCGAACTTCGATCGCACGGCCCCCATTGCGAAGCCTGCGGATACGCTCCAAATGGTACCCGATCTCGTACTTTTCATCCGGACTGTAGGCTAGCGTTTGGTTAGCCTGCTCAAAGTATCGCAAATGTTCGTCATGCATAAAAAATCCGAACCGATACAGGAACGTTCCGTGACTTTCGTGCAGCACATCGCCAAGAATCTTTTTCTTCTCGCACACGGTTAGCTCGGGATCGTCTATTTGTTGATTTTTGTAAAATACCCGCGGATTGTTGGTAATGTGTTCAAAGATATCGGTTTCGCTCACCAACGATGGTAGGGTTAAGGATGAGGCCGGACAATCCGTATCTTGTGTTGCCTGGAAATAATAAAACAAAAAGCATGATGTCAATCACCACCATTGGCCAGTTAAATGTATCGATCGATCGATTACCTTTGAATCAGTTCCCATTCTGTTTTAAAATTAACTTCACAACCTATGCTATGCACATGAGCTTCTACAAGAACAATACAGGACACGCCAATACGAATGATTTGTTTACCAACAACGCAATGCGAACTTGTGCGTATGCGTGTGCGCGTGTGTGATTGCGCGCGTGAAGCGTTTTTAGCCAAGGAAGCGTTTCTAGAGCATTATTGTAAATTCAAACGAATAAAACAAAATGTAATCCACTACTTTTCGTTATGCATAATATTGATGAAATTGATCCAAACATTTTTTTCCTCGTTCCAAAATCAGGACAAAGCGCGTTTTTTGTGCGTTTGTGCATGATCGTTTACCTCATCGAACGCATTGATCGTTTGCAACGAGCTGTAACGACGTGTGCGTGTGTTGTTTTGCGTTCACGTGGTGCATAAATTAGCCATTTAGCGGATGTACTACTTTGCAGTGTGTTTGTTGTTCGATTCACCGATTCACCATTTAATTGCGTTATTATTACACGTCCGTATCGTTTCTCACGGCTGAAGGACGATTCGGCGGGAACACATACAACCGGCGGAAAACAAAAACTGGTGCTTAATGTTTTTTTTAAACTATCGAACATAAAAAGACATTCCTATTGATGTTTTAAAAAGTTGATTTGCTGACGATCAACTAGGGATGCTGAGGGATGAAAAGTTGATCAGCCTTCTGCTAGTGATTTTTCCAGTCTGACCAGACCGATCTTTAGAGATTTTTTGTACAAGTTCACTGCCTTCTGTTTGTCGCGAGGATCGCGAGGCATTGTGATGCGATCTTCAAATACCATTTTCCTGCTGAAATGATACTAAAGAGATGTTGTCGGACAGTCAAACAACATCAAGTAAGGCAGATCTTTTCGATTCTCCTTCGATTCTCGAAGTTCGCAGCATACTGTGAAGAGGATGCCACCAAGACAGACATTTTCAAGCCTTCCCAATAATGCTACTCAGATGCGATCGAAAGAACTAAACATGTCCAAACTTCTTATTACTAAACATAAAACTTGTTCCATACATCTTTATCAGTTATGTTTGTTTTTGCCATTCAAAATTGACCCATATTCTTAAGTGCACACGATATTAGATGGAGAGATGATTGAACTTTTTGTTTGTTTGTTAATTCATCAAACATCATTTTGTTTTAGAGTGTCAATACAATTTTAAAGTAAATTTTTATTTAAAAACTTGTTTTTGTTTCGCTTGTTACTGCCCGTTGTCGCCTAAGAAATGAAAAAGGAAGAAAGCACTCGAAAGATACCTTCTGAACAAACGTCCAAAAAGGCCGTAAAAAAAACCGTTGCGAGAATAATCACGATCATCTCCATCATCTCAGGCCGGAACTAGAGGCATAGTCTAGGTTGCAAATTAAAAAAAGCGGAACTAGAATTTAAATCAGCCTACCGAAGAGCAGCATCAATTACAGTTGTGTTCTAGGCTTTCTCGAACGGAAAAAGAGCACAATCAAACGGTGTGACTAACACCACAGTTTACACTCCCGCTGCTACCCAACAATCACTTATGACGTTTTCAATTGAATGTCCGTTTTTGATTGCGTAGATCGATAGCCTGTAGCCGGATAATTACGAAGCGTGGAAAATAAAAGAATTCGACATCGTAAAGAACTGCACAACAATCCACAATAATCAAACGGTGGACGACGACGACGACGACGGTACCCGCGTGTGTTAGTAGTGCGTTAAGTCAGCAATTACAAACGTACTAACGAGCTCACGAGAACACGATTTTTGCACGAGCAAAGGGATTGATTGTGTGCTTGCGTTTGCACGAACGTTTCCCAGCATTGTTTCAACACGATGGGAAAGTGTGCATCCGCCACGCTGAAGAAAAGTGCGTTTTGCTACGCTCTTACTAATACTGTGATTTAAAAAAAGAATTATAAAAATACTTTTTAATATTAAATTTAGAAAAAGAGATATTAGGGAAAAAACGAATCTGTCTTCTCGCATCCCTTAGAATGGCTTTTGAAACATTTGAAAAACAATCCAGCACTGAAGCGAGTTTTCATGAAAAAGCTTTTCCTTCACGCACACAACCCTAAACGCGATCGCGGGAACCTGCATCGATGCGTTAGACGTTGCGTATCGCTTATCAGCGGCTCATGATCGTACGCCGTCGTTCGCCAATTCATTTCACGATTCCGGAAAACTAATCAAACTGGGTACTCCCAGGGTCTGTAACGGGTGGAAACGTGCCAGTAGGTTCTAGTTAACGCACCGCGCACCGCGCACCGCCCATCTCCATCTTCTCCGGCTGCACCCGCCAAACTACGTCAGATCGATCGGTGGCAGCACTAGTGCTTTCCTACTGCACCGGGGGGGGTGCGTAAGTATAAATAGGGCAGTTTTACAACCGGATACGTTTAAAACTATTCTAAAGCTTCACCAGCAAACTTGCCTCATTTCCCGTGTGGTCAGTAGTGTTGCGGGGGGTTTGTTTTTTTTTAGTGCTAAATGTTTCAAATGTTTCAAAACTTCGAAGGGGATTTACTTTAACAGTAGAAATGTCTTCAGTGCCAGTGAGAAGTATGTGTTATACACAAAACGAAAGGCGTAGGGAATTATTGGTTGCCCTACTATTGAAAGGTGTAATTGTAATGATCGGGTGCTGATGAAGCTTACTTCCATTGCAGGGATAGCGACGTGTGCAGTAGTAGTGTTGTTGGTTGGACTTATAAGTCAAATTAGTGGCCAGACGGATTATTGTGATCCTACGCTATGTAGTAAGTGTTTGCAAATTGTGCCTTGAAGTAAGATAAGTAAGTGCACTGTGTACGGTACGTCTTTGTGATTACAGAAAACAACCTAGCGCATGTGGGATGTGGCAAGAGCGATAACTACGGTCCATACTGTCCCGTCGATCGACAGCTGGTGCCCATCACGGAGGAGGTAAAGTCCTACATCCTGGACCTTCACAACGGGTTCCGTGCCACTACTGCGCGCGGTGAGGTAAACAACTATGCATCGGCCTCCCGCATGCCAACGCTGGTAGGTGGTCGGAACGATCGGTCACTAAAAACCGATCGTTCCATTGCATTTGCTCCTCCTCATACTCATGGCTCATATCTTTCTGTAGATTTGGGACGAGGAGCTACAGAAGTTAGCGGAATTTAACGTTAAAACCTGCATCTACGGACATGACTACTGTCGCAACACGAAGCTGTTCCCACTGGTCGGTCAGAACATTGCGGCCAACTCGTTCTATGGCATGGAAGTGACGCCACTAGATACGATGACCGAGCTGCTGTACAGTTGGTACGGCGAGAACGAGAATGCCAATCAGGATTACATCGATTCGTATCCGCTACTCGGCCAAGATCCACCGTACGCAGAATAGTCCCTTTTTTTTTTTTGGCCCCATTCTGGAGGCTGATCCGCATCATCAATGTATTATTCTTTTTATTTATACACCCACAGGAAGGATATTGGACACTTTACGCAGATTGTGATGGACAAGGCAACAGCGGTCGGGTGCGCCATGATACAGTACACACAAAACGAGCAGGGACACGACTGGGTGCACCAGAACTACGTTTGCAACTATTCGAACTCGATCGCACGTGGCCATCCGGTGTACGTGAAGGGTAATCCGTGCGAGCTGTGCGTGACGGGTTGCAGCACCGATTATCCGGGACTCTGTAACATTGGTGAACCGGTGCAACCTACGGCAGCGTGGTGAAACAGAACGTTGTGTGTGTCCCGCTAAACTATATTAATGTAATTTATTCTACCATAACCAGACCGTGATCCTTGTCTATTGCTTCATTCATTTGCCACTGTACGATCCCCACCCATCACCGTACCGGACAATGATTATTAAATGTAACGATCTACGATACGAGCGCTAAATTTGAGTTATATTGTATTGTATTGTACACCGTAGTTTTGCAAGAATCGCCTAACCTTGTTGATCGCTTTGCAGTTTACTTCGTTTTACTATTTCCAGCGTACAGCCAGCGATAGAACTCAACGCATCTCGGGCATCAAGCCACATATCTTTTTCCGTCATGTTGAGGAGTTAATTTGCGTGTTTTTACATTTGATTAAACACGTCCATTAACTCTGGTACATGATGATAAAAGCGAGCAGCGAACAACACTATAATGGCGCAATCATGGCGATGGTAGGTATTGTGTGGTAAAAGTTCTTGATGGTGTCTTTTTACGCACAGCTTGTTAATCGGATTCGTAGGTTAAAGAATGTTTCGGGCATGAACTTTGGCTTACCATTTTCTTGATCTTCACGGCTATTGTTCACTTAGCACGACACTAACAATGCACTTGGACGATCCAAAATTAACTAGAACGTTGGGCAAAGAAGAATGCACAGGGGATTATGACCGCAGCGAAAAATTCGGATCCCGTTCGCCCACTGTGCTGCGCTGATGGGTTGAGCATCATTTGTCAGCACACCTGGACGCTAGCAATCTTGTGCACAACTGTCAAGAGTGCGTATTGTTTACGATTCTACAAACGCGGGTTTGCAAGCAATTTGTGTATATTTCCTTAAGTCTCGTCCAATTGCTATTTTTGCCCCGTAAAGGTTTTAATTAAAACTCAAAGCATTCAACGGACAGTTGAGTTAAACAGCATCGTTTCATTGATTCGCGACTGGTGACTGTGTTGTGCCGGTGCCAATAGTTCCACAACTTGTTACTTTTACGCGCGCTATTGCCGTACCAGTGGTCAATCGTTAGCTGTCCCTTGGTTTGCCGGTGTCGATGCAGCGGAAATTGCGAAAGAAATGCAAAAGACAAGCTTCGAACCATCGGAAGCAGCAACCACAGCCGTGGACGACGAAGTAAATGCCAAGTATCGGCAAAAGTACCGTCGATTAAAGCGCTACGTGACCGATATGGTGTTTGTAAGTAAACCGCGCGAGAGAGAGAGAGAGGCCTACTTGTGTGCTGCAGAAGTAGCACTCACGCACTGATTCATTACAGGAAAATGCAGCATTAAGCGATCACATAGCACAGGTGCAGGAGAAAACGNAAATTGCGAAAGAAATGCAAAAGACAAGCTTCGAACCATCGGAAGCAGCAACCACAGCCGTGGACGACGAAGTAAATGCCAAGTATCGGCAAAAGTACCGTCGATTAAAGCGCTACGTGACCGATATGGTGTTTGTAAGTAAACCGCGCGAGAGAGAGAGAGAGGCCTACTTGTGTGCTGCAGAAGTAGCACTCACGCACTGATTCATTACAGGAAAATGCAGCATTAAGCGATCACATAGCACAGGTGCAGGAGAAAACGGGTCAGGTTAGCGAGGAGCGTCGATACCTGTTGAAAAAGTTGCTGGATTATGAAAACGAACTCGAGACGCAGCTTGGACGGCCATGCAGCAAGCTGAACGAATTGATCGCAAACAGTTTACCACCGAAGCGACAGTACAAGAAGCGGGATAAAAATGCCACCGTGAATGGTACGCCAAATGCGAGCACTTCCGGCGAAGGTGGCCCGGACACTCAAGATACTCAGGGAACTGCACCGGATGGTGTGATGGAAAATGGAAAGGGCGATGAAACGGACGTTAAACCCGGTTCAGTTGCACCGAATGGTACGAAAAATGGGCACAGGGTAGGGAAAAAACGGGGACCATCGGGCAAAGGCGATGCGGTGGACGGTAAACCAAGAAGAAAGCCACGTCTAAGCGCAGGTTCGGGAAAGAAACGCATGCCTAACATAATGGTTGACCAGTCGGGCCATCCAGCGTACCCGATTACGGTCGGTGGCTTTACCGTACAGAATCTGGGCGAAATCGTTCCAGATCGGGCGGCTTATCACACGGAACGTACGATTTATCCTGTCGGATACACAATCACACGACCGTACGGTCACTATAAGGATCCGGAAAAACGGTGCAACTATACCTGCCGCATACTGGACGATGGGGAAAAGCCACGGTTCGAAATCGTGCCCGAATGCACGGATCCCACCGGTGCGACCGAGTTTGACAAAGCGGAAGCGATGGGCGTGCTAGAGGACACCATCAGTGGCCCCACGACGGATGTTTGTCATGCGGAGCTGTTGCAAAGGATCAATACGGCGCTTAACATTCGCTCGATCGATTCTCGTCCGTTGGGCGATTTGTTCTTTGGACTAGCTCACCCGACCATCGCGAACCTAATACAAAGTTTGCCGAGTGCGAAGGAGTGCACGAATTATAGGAACATCAAGAAGGAAAATACAGCCAATGTGGATAAGGAGAACGATGATCCGGCAATCAGCTATGATGCGTTGTTGCGACACATAACGATCTCGACGTATCGTACGGTGCCGGAAATTAAGGAAGAACCACCGGATGAATTGTTTGACCACTCAGACGGTAACTCGTTCAGTTTGTCAATGTAGTTAAGTGTCTGTCGCTCATGTACATAGACGAATAGTAGTTGTGAATAATAAGGGTGAAAATGATGGGTTAAAACAATCGGTACCTCTTCAGGCGCATCGCACTGGACACAAGGCATGGAAAGAAATCAATGTTCCACGGGCGCATTTTAAAACGTTCACACACAAAACAGGAAAGCACGGACGGGATGAATGTTTTCCTTCCCTTTTCTCAAATACCAAGGAAATCATCCACAGCAGGGCAATAAAGCGAAACTTTTTTTTCGAAAAACAACCCAGTTAGCAACTCATTTCGGCAAGCAAAACATACGTGGGCGCTGTAATACGTTTGGAGTAAATTTATTTTCCTGCTCTGTTTCACAGATTATTTTGCGCAGCCTAAAAGGGCAGTCTTTCATGTATCGAACCTTCGGAGCGGTAGATTAAAAAAAACACACACGCACACAATTTACAAAAACCCCCACTGCATTGCCCAATCCCTGCCCCCTCTTTTCTAACCATTCCCGTGGCGAGGTGTGCTGAATCGAAAGCCTTTTTTGAATCGTGCCTAGATGCAAAAGCAAGCAGAATAAAGGCAACTTTCTTGGAAAGAAAATCTTACAGAACTTTCTCATCTCTGCTAGCTGCAGTCCATCATATTGATCCTCTTCCTTTCCTGCCCTAATGTCCATTGTCTCACCTTTTTATATCACCAAAATACCCTCCCCCTGACACGTTATGCTATAAGTACATCACTATACAGTTGATCTACTTTGTTTTGTTTTGTTTCGTTTATACATAATCTCACGGAAATCTTTACTGCCTAGGTTTGTTATCGGTTTCAATTCGACATGAAAAGCGCAGTCCATTGTTTAATGTGTTTGTTTGTTTGTTGCTAGTACGATGGTTACGATTATTAGTAATGTTAGTAGTTAACGTTGAAAATATCATTTTATACCGCCCACACGTAGTGAGTGGGCGCCTTAAAGGATTTTCTTATGCGATGCGCTTTCGCTTGCCCGCTTGGCAAACGAAGCGTTGAGTCAATGATTGATCAAATTTTAGTTTGAATCGCGAGTAAATGAAATAAACAAAACATTGCAAACATTCCCGATAAAACTGAAAACAAAAGATGTAAAACGTTATCCCTGCTCATAAAAGGATTCCGTTTTGATTTCTCTTTCCGGCACCATTGTTTGTTTTTCATCTTATCGTTTGAGCTTTTGTTCGCCCTTTTATCGTCGTTGTGTTTCAGGACACCCTTTGCCCTTTTTTTACTTTTGAGGAGAGACGCTAGTGGATAATCACTCAAAGCGCACCACTAACACACACCTGCCTACCGCCTAAGCGGTCGATTCAGTACGGTTTGGTGTTGATGCAGCTGTGCCGTTTGAACGGAAGCAAACGTGGACGAAGCTGCCGATGGTGATGGTGACGGTTGTCGATGATGCGATCGATGATGATGGTGCTGCTTTTGGGAATTGTGAAGACGATATTGTTGTTGTTGCTGTTGCTGCTGCTGCTGCTGCTGAAACATAAACGCGGATGATGAGGACGATAGCGGGGGTGTTAAGCCACGGACATGCGTGCTACCACCACCGGGCGAAAGTGGTTGCGATAGGGCCGCTTTGCCGGGTTTCGTTCGGCCCCGGAACAGTGCATTGGTAAGGGCAACCACGATGGAAAACAACTTGAGTGGTGTTTCGCTGGAAAAGGGCAAGAGAATTAATGAAGCGAACTATTTTTAAAAATTTTCCGTACTTACCATACGTCCACCTTTGGTGTGGCTTCGTTAGCGCTGATAATGAACAGTGGAAATAGGACCGAAAACACACAACCACTGATCACGATCGAGTTGGGCAGCTCGGACAGCACGGCTAGCGGCAGCCCGAAGCCCAAAAAGTATGGCCAGTTCTGTTCGATGTATGTCAGTCGTTTGTGCAACTCCCAGCCCATATTGAACCACTTGTACTCGAAGGCGTACAGTGAGCAGAGCAGACTCATGTGCACCATATAGATCGCACTACAGGCAAACGGTACTGGCACGGGTAAATATTTCACAAGCGTACTTTGAAGCAGAAACAGTATCTGAATCAGCAAGCTGATGAGCGTATCGGCGATCAGTTTGCTAATGCTCGGTATAAGCTGTGGGCGACCCTTGCGGAACTTGTACGCCGAATCGGCAATGTCCTGAAACCAAAGACTATTTACGATCTTGCTGAGCAGAAACAGTGGAGCTACCCAGAAGGAGTTGAACAGCAGCGAGAGCGACGGTTGCATCCAGCCCCAAACGGTTGTCATGGTGGTCGAGTTGCGGAACAGGTACCATAGAAAGAGATGTAACCCGGGCAGGACGGCATACTCGAAAAATAGGATGCTGAGCATAAATATTCCACCGTTTAGTAGCGAGCACTGGAGGACACGCTTTAGCACCTTGGATTCTCTGTCGGAAAGAGAACAAACGTTCAGACCTTTGAATGGTGTACGACACAATGGATGGGTACTTACTCTATGCGCTTAGAAACGAGCGAATTCGAGGAGGATGTACGCGGCTGTGACGATAGGCTTTCCTTCGTACGGGGAGCCGATCCCGAGAGCAGAGGTTTTGTCACAGGTTGGGACAGCTTTCGGTTGGCCTCTTTGTCCAGATAGAACACTACCGTGATGCCCTTGATACTGTCCAGTGCCCCGTGCAGCACTGTGGTGCCTATTCTCTACAACGCAACAGCGCAACACACAAACAGAGGGAAAAAATGATTTTTCGATCCTAGCAATCGCGACGGAAGCAATAACTTACACATAGCGTTTCCATCGTGTTGGCCAAGATTGTGCTGCTTGCATGTGTTACAGAATGATGTGGGGACACGGACCGTAACTAAAACTATTGCCCTGAGGGGTGGTGATTGCGTGTAACTTAGGATGATGAAAACTGCAAACCAATGTGAAAGAAAAACAACAAGCAAAATGTTGCTGTTAAGTGAATGATCTACAATCAAAGTTGTGCTCGAGTTCACCACACACGGAATTCTGGCTTTTGCGTATTTGAGGAACTAGGCGAGTTTATAAATAAAAATACGTCGTTGAAGATGGAAATCATACAAAACGATGGTAATAACGGACGACAACAGGACAACGGAACACCTTACGAGCGAGTGCGCAACCGAGAGAGAAAATGCTATCGCAACGTGTGCGATCGCGATGGATGCTCCCTTTGACAGCTTTTGTTTACAGCCAGCGCGGAAGATGAAATTGCGTCTGAAGTGTCAACAATCTTGCGGCAGGCGGAATAAAATGTGCCAACGGTGCGAAAACGGCACATGAAGCGGAAAATGTGGTTAGCCGTTTCGTTTAAAGCACCAACGGCAGGTCAATGCGCTTACGGAATAGGGGGTAAAGCTTTCCAGGGTGTGGATGGATTGAGCTGAATGTTTTGCAAATACACTTCAGGAACCACTACTGGGTATGATACAAATCATCTGTTAAAAAGACGTATTCTCACATCGAGCAATGTTTGGATGTGTGTGTGTCTGTAAATTCGAGCAGAAAGTGACAAAGTCAGAAAAGTTGCTCAAAATCGTAGAGCAAAGAAAAAAGCAAAATGAAATATTTTAGCAGCTGACATCTGTCAACAGAGCGATACGCGTCGAGGCAGTTGTGTTTACAAATTGTTGCTACACGCACGTAGAATGTTGTGGAAAAAGCATTGAGGGGAGGCGAACGTGTTTATCTGCAGTTTAATTTCTACAGCCACCAAATGGTCATTTTCGGCGTGTACATCGTGAACAAGTCCGGTGGGTTGATATTCAACCTGGACCACAACCTGCCCAAAATAGAAACGGAGAAAACGTTCAGCTACCCGTTGGACATCAGTCTGGAGTATGAACCGAAAAGGATTTCTGTTGCATTCGGCCAGCGCGATGGAATCAACGGTAAGCGCGTTTGATTGTATGAGTTGTATTGGTTCACCGTTAATCGACCGCTTCTTTGCAGTGGGCCATCATTTGATAAGTGTGAACGGAATGCAGGTAAACGGGGCGACCCTCCTCGATGATGGTCGGGACGTGAAGGAAATTATTGAGAATAAGGACAGCTATCCGCTGTCGCTGAAGTTCAGTCGACCGAAGATGACAACAAACGAGAAGATTTTTCTGGCCAGCATGTTCTACCCGCTCTTTGCCATTGCTAGCCAACTCAGCCCAGAGCCGAAAAGCAGCGGCATTGAGGTGCTGGAAGCCGACACATTCAGATTGCACTGCTTCCAGACGCTGACCGGCGTGAAGTTTATGATATTTGCGGAAAACATGCAGGCCGGTATCGATGTGCTGCTGAGACGAATTTACGAGCTGTACGCAGATTACGTGTTGAAGAATCCGTTCTACTCGCTCGAAATGCCGATCCGTTGCGAGTTGTTCGATACGAATCTGCAAGCGTTGTTAGATCAAGTGGAAAAAGGTGGTGTGGCTAGTATTTAAGTAACGATAATACCGGTTAACATAAATTAATCGACATAATACAAGCGAATAGCTTCAAAGAAAGTAGCACTTGCTTTATTGTACTTCTAAACTAGAAGTTTCTTTAAACAATGTTTTGAGTGCGCTAATAATCCAAACAGCTTTTGTATACTGTTTCCATTGTTTTCGATATTTTGGATTCTGAGGGTTGCCCTGCAATAATAGTATCACAAAATACAACACTTTCATAGTAATGATAGAATTTTAAGACCGAAAATAATAAAAATCCATGTTTATGCAGCTACGCAAAGTAGCTCAATACGTTTCGAGCAACTGAATCGTGGAATGACAGATAATCCGCTTTCTTTTTCCATCGCTCACGCACACTTGCACAAAACAAACACGTACACTTTGACAAAAGTTTTTGAAAGAAAACATGGTCGCCGTGGGTCTGTCAAAAGGTTTTTTTTTTTAATGAAAACTAAGATCGTCTCATGAATTTGCACCTAAATCAAGCAGCATCAGGCGGTGATCTTGTTCCAAGAGTGCCGTAAAAGAAGACTGGTTCTATCCACACTGCCGTGACGGGCATGACCCATTGCGGAGACAGAACGCGGTGTACGGTGTGAATGGAAAAGTTCTGGCTGAAAGGCAGCTATTGAGTGAAGTGAAAAGCGTAGACAGCAGTGTGTGACCGTGTGTGGCCATTGCTCACCTTTCCTTCCTTGGCCCTGGTGTACCTGTTCGCTGGTTCGACTGTACAGCGAAAGGAACGACGTCCGCGAAACCAAAAGGCCCACAGCTTTTTCAACCTCCGTGGAAAAAAGGTACATGCAGCTGGTTTTGGCATCAGTGGGCTAGACGGGAAGGGGTGAAGCAAAACAGGTGAATAGGTGAGAGGTGCAAGACGCGTATCGGAAGAAGTTGACCAACATCATCACAGGCATTGGGCTCCCACCCCACAGAAAACGACGTGTAATGATGATTTTTGGGGAAGGTGGCGGTGTGAATCGAAAATGGAATTGATTGTTCACCATCAACATCGTCGTATGTGTGGTGGTGTTGTGTGCGGCGAGTCAATAGCACAATCGTTTTACATCTCCCTAAAATGATATAGCAACAATAAGCCCATGTAGCATATTAGCAAAACGCGTTTTCGTACAATGCAGGTGGAATGAAAATCTAGACGGAACATTTTCACACAGGAAAATGTGCTGTAAGAACTGGGGTTGTGCTGTACAAAGAGACAAAGAGAAAGGTGGTGGTGAGATGATGGGGTGAGGCCTAGAAGAGAAGACTTTTCTGACAATGTTGAATGTCAGAACGCAAGGGTGTGTGCGGAAGCGGTAGGGAAAATGAAGCAGTGCAGGAAAGGGGCAGTTAGATGACGATGAAAATGATTGTTTTTTGTTGCTATTTTCGATCGAGGTTGATGTTCCCTGTTAGCCACATCCGATGGGCAAATTGATTAAAACACAGTGCGCCTTAATACTGGCTGGTCATGCTAATGTTCTGCAGCTTTCTCCCTTTCTCAAACTTTTTAATAAGCCAACACGGATTTTTAAACCATTAACAATGTACCGCTAGCCTAGCAATTGTAGTGCAAGTGAATAGTGTGGAGTTTTCATCTCCATCCGCATCTGATTCATACGGAATTCTGTGCTGATGGACCATTTTCCTTCTTGGTTGATTGGGAAGCAAAGAAAGGAAGAAAGAGGATAAACGTCAACATACACAAGCACACATATAGAGGCACTAGGTGGACCTCTCCTCTCCTCTCCCTTCCCGTCTCGTCTGTTATGTGTTGTAGCCATTCCAGCACAATAATAAATAACACACTCCTTGGGAAATCCTCCACCCCGTGTCATTGGCCTTGCTTTCCGCGACCGGTGTTTTTCACAAAGAAAAAACCTACGCAGCACAGAAAGGCAACGCAACTGTCGTACGGAATGCAAAATACGCAGTGCATGTTATTATGTTATTTGCTAACAATTTGTTTCATTTCTCATTCTAGGCAGTACCGCCCATCAACTTTCGTTTCGCAAATCGTGGATCTGTTTGGTGAACATTGGATCTTCGGTGAAATTGAAGGATATTGTGTGTGCTTACCTTGGGAGTGCGCTTGCTCGCGCGGAAATATCCTTGTAAGCAGACAGCAGACAACAGGAAGCATTAAAAGCTGGCACACAACTGTTACTGATGGTGGTTATCGATGACGCGTAAAACATGTATCGGCTTATGATTAGACACAGAATCCGGCATGATCGTACGTTGAGAAGGGCGTCATGAGATGATATTTCCTTTTCCAGCGGTGATGTTTCATTGACACAGTCTGTATGTTGAGAGGATCTATAGGTGGTAACCGTGAAAAGTGTTTCCTTCCCGCGAATCAATGGTCAATCGAAACGTGTGCTTTTATCTACAAAGAAGTTTAAAATTAAATCTGTAAAGCAACCATAGCGTATTGCACATTAGAAAGGAAATAAATCGAAGCATTCGTCATCGTCCATGGCAACGGTTGTTCTGATAATGAGGCAAACATCTTACTTACAAAGCTGTTGAGCTGTTACGGACGATGCGCATATTCCGGTTCTGTTAAGAAAGGATCCGTTTCCAGTTCCAGCTTAGCGTAGGCGTACAGTTCATTGAAGTGAGTGCATGTAACCGTGATTATTTAATAACCTGCGCGTGTGAATCGTGTCACGATCGGTGATTTCTCGATAAAAAAAACCATCCCCGGAGTATCTTCGCAGCACTTTGGTGGACCGATTCTATAAAGTGTGGTTATATTCGGTACATTGTGAATTAGTGAACTTGGAACAAACCGCGCAACACACGATCAATACCGGTACATAGTATAAGATTCGGTGCATTCTGGAACAGGTCTAACACGCCAACAATTAGCCAAAATGAGTCGTGTATCAACACAGAAAAAGGAAGGCAAAATGAGGATCCGTGCCTTTCCGGTGAGTAATGACATCATCATGCTTTTCATAAAATATATTTACCGTATACCTTGATGTATTTACCACATTTTAAACACCGCCCATTATCTGGATTGCCAGACAATTCTGCGTATACGGGAAATTTGATGTTAATTCGTACGACGGCAACCCTCACTGCATCACGTTAGCACAGAATTTCAACCATCTTTCTTCGATACGTTCTGCTTCGCTACTGCTCTGTGTTCGCGCTGAAATTGATTAATGCGAGTTTACACGTCAGAATTGTATGTGGACAAGTCACTTCTATCGATAATTCTATGTGTAAAACATGTTACAAATAGATTAACAATTTAATTCTATGGCACTTATGTACTCTTTGAAACGATTTGGTGTAAATCTGACCTTACGATCAATTATATCAATAGTTTGTACATTCCGCCGACAACCGGAACGTTTTTCTGCGTTGGAACATAAGTTCCTGCGATCCTTCTCGAAGTCCAGAATGGATATTTTTGCTGCATTGCTTGCAGCAAAATTCTAGGCATTTATCTGTGAAATGCGGGATTTCTTCTACTTCATATTATGGGAATTCAAAAATCATTTTGCCCAGGATTATGGTGATTGTATTATGGCTGGCATCTTATGGATTGAATGGCACTCTATAAGTAGTATTTGTAATTCTAATTTCCCTTTTTTTCTTATGTAGATTATTAGCTCCTCAAATATTGGCATGCTTAATTATAGGTATGAATCGTAGCAGCCATTGCGGATGTATAACGGTTACTTTGACAGTTCAGAAAGTGTGTAATTTTCCTCTATTTCGTGTGAAGCAATAGAGCGCTACTTTCTTCGGTAGTTTGCAATTGTTATTTCTCTTTCTCCTTCCTGAGATTGCCGTAACAGCAGGATCATTTTTGTACCTACAATTTTTGGAGTATTCTTTGATTTTGGAACAGTGTTGAAGCGCATCGCTGCTAAATGCGTTCTTGATTTAAGCGAAAGAAAAAAAGGTCGGTGAAATTGATTCCTTTCGGAGCTGTGTTTCGTCTGAGACATTTTGTCAACATCGTCTTCATTTTTCTTCCCTAACCTATTACGTGTTATTTTGCTTGCGTGTATGAACGATGGGTGCAGAAAAGGAAAATTACGCACGTGTCCGAACACTCCGCCGGTTCGAAAATTGCACGCATGTGTGCCCTGCGGGGCGAGGGAAGTGTGAAGCTTTGTCTGCTCCTTCTGTTGGGAGATCGAAGGCGCAATGTTTCGAATCCAATGGAAGCGGAAGATGAACCGTGGCACGTCCCAGATCGCGATGAACTTCGTTAAGCGGATCGTAAGGCAATTGTGGCAGCGAATTACCAGACAAAGCCGAAGCGTGCTCTATCGTTGTACTGAAACTGTTTTTCCTTCTATGTGTTCTAAACATTTCAGATGACAATGGACGAGAAGTATGTGGAGTCGATTTGGTCGCTGTTAAAAAGCGCCATACAGGAAATACAGAAGAAGAACAACTCGGGCCTTTCGTTTGAGGAGCTGTACAGAAATGCGTACACGATGGTTCTGCACAAGCATGGCGAGCGATTGTACAGCGGATTAAAGGAGGTCGTCACACACCATTTGGAGTCGAAGGTACGCGAGGAGGTGCTGCGCAGCTTCAACTGCAGCTTCTTACAGACGCTGAACCAGTGCTGGAATGACCACCAGACGTCGATGGTGATGATTAGGGACATACTGATGTACATGGATCGCGTTTATGTGCAACAGAACGATGTAGACAACGTATATAACCTTGGGTTGAACATCTTCCGCGATCAGGTAAGCGATCAGCCGGCACTGTACCAGAGATGCTGGTCGGAATATTAGCGTTTAGTTTTAGGTATATTAAACGTACCGGTTAACTTTGTAGGTTGTTCGTTATCCACGCATACGAGATCACATGCGTGAGACCCTACTGAACATGGTTATGTGCGAACGGAAGGGTGAAGCGATCGATCATATTGCGATCAAGAACGCATGCCAGATGCTAATGGTGCTCGGTATCAATCAGCGCTGGGTGTACGAGGAAGACTTTGAGCGACCGTTCCTGACGCAGTCGGCCGCATTCTACAAGCTCGAGTCGCAAAAGTTTCTCGCCGAAAACAGTGCGAGCGTTTACATTCGGCGAGTGGAGGCACGCATTACGGAGGAAGCTGAACGAGCCAAGCTGTACCTGGACGAGAGCACCGAAAGTCGTATCGTAGAGGTGGTCGAGGATGAGCTAATTAAGAAGCATATGCGCACGATTGTCGAGATGGAAAACTCGGGCGTTGTGTACATGTTGCAAAACACAAAGACCGAAGATTTGGCCTGCATGCACAAACTATTCTCGCGCGTTAGCGGTGGCCTTAAGACGATCGCCGACTGTGTGTCACAGAATCTGCGCTCGCTTGGTCGGGATTTGGTCAAAGAGGAAGAAAACGGTAGCACGAATCCGATCACCTTCGTGCAGAATCTGCTGGATTTGAAGGATCGGTCGGATCACTTCCTTTATCATTCGTTCAATAATGATAAGACATTCAAGAATATGATATCGTCCGATTTTGAACACTTCCTTAATCTCAACAGCAAATCGCCCGAGTATCTGTCGCTGTTTATCGACGATAAGTTGAAAAAGGGTTGCAAAGGGGTATGTATATTGTTGCATTTCTTGGCAATTGGTGCATCACGACAGTACACTAAATGGAACACCAAAATTTGTTATTGCAGATGTCCGAGCAAGAAATTGAAACCATACTTGATAAAACGATGGTATTATTCAGATATTTGCAAGAGAAGGACGTGTTCGAACGGTACTACAAGGCTCATTTAGCGAAGCGACTGTTGCTGAACAAATCCGTGAGCGATGATTCCGAGAAGAACATGATATCAAAATTAAAGGTAAGTAAATGGTGTGAGTCGTGCCGGTACTGTTGTGTTGCACGCCAATTTCGCAATCTGTTTTGCAGACTGAATGCGGTTGTCAATTTACCTCAAAATTGGAAGGAATGTTCAAGGATATGTCCGTTTCCAACACGGTAATGGAGGAGTTCAAGAACCACATCAACAACGACAATTCGGCACTGGAAGGTGTAGAACTGACGGTTCGAATTCTAACCACAGGATTTTGGCCGACACAGGTAAGTTGGTGGAACTAGCTTGTAAATGGATAGTCTCTACGCATCTACGCATTTCTACACACTCTTCTTCTCATTTTAGTCTGTTACGCCAAACTGCAACATACCACCAGCACCACGGAAGGCCTTTGAAACGTTTAAACGATTCTATCTGGCCAAACATTCAGGGCGTCAGTTGACATTGCAGCCACAGTTAGGTAAGTTCCGTTAGGGTTTCCTTTCAATTGCTATACTCACGATCTATCCATTTGCTCACGTCTGTAGGAACGGTGTACATGAATGCCGAATTTTACGGTGTCAAAGCAGAGAAGGAGAAAGCGGAAGGAAACTGTAGCAGCACAGCACCCTCTTCCGGAAGCAGTAGTGCGCCAGCTGTTGGTGCTGCATCGCTGGACGCTCCTAAACGACATGTGCTTCAATTGTCGACGTATCAGGTATGAATTTTATATGGTGTTGCGCTCAACTGCTTAACCGTAATGACCTGTTTTCTCTATTCTAATTCATTTCAAGATGTGTGTATTGATGCTGTTTAACAACCGTGAACGAATGACGTATGAAGATATTCAGCAGGAGACAGATATCCCTAGCAAAGATCTGATTCGCGCTCTGCAGTCTCTTTCGATGGGCAAACAACAGCAGCGACTGCTGGTTCGAACACCGAAGACGTCTAAGGATATCGTCTCGACGGACGAATTCTACGTTAACGATGCGTTTGTGTCGAAATTTCACAAGTACGTTGTTTCAAAGGATTTTTTTTGCGATGGTTGAAGTTGGTGACCAGTAGTGTAATTTGTGTATCGTTGTAATTCACAGAGTTAAAATTCAAACTGTCGCAGCCAAGGGTGAATCGGAACCGGAACGTAAGGAAACCCGGAGCAAGGTTGACGAAGATCGTAAGCATGAAATCGAAGCCGCTATCGTGCGCATCATGAAGGCTCGAAAGAGGATGCCTGTATGTATATGGGGATGGAAGATGGAAATTCTGCAGCGTACGCTAACTTGCTCCATTTCTCTTTCCGTAGCACAATCTTCTTGTATCCGATGTGACAACGCAGCTAAAGAGCCGTTTCCTGCCGTCTCCGGTGATAATTAAGAAAAGAATAGAAGGCTTAATCGAGCGTGAATATCTCGCTCGCACGCCCGAGGATAGAAAAATCTATGTGTATCTAGCTTAAACAGAAGGCAAATTAAATCGTCGAATAGAAAGAGAGAATGAGTATATATATATACAGAGATGTATCGACAGTGCAAGACAGCGGTAACAGCATAGTAAAACAGTACTAATAAGCACACACTAACAGATACGTTCTCTATCTCACGCCAACAGGGGAGATCGATCGGGATTCGCGAACGAAAGGATAGGAAACGTTTAAGGGGAAAAGCAGTAGATTCGATGCTCCGACTCTCTACGTGCATTCGCGGATGAACTCCGTTTAGCAATCTAGACTACTATCGGACAGCTAGGAGGCGAGAAGATTCGCTAACAAACCCTGTGCGTTTTCTACTAGTAGGAATCGAGCAATTAATTAATTTGTTTTTCAGCTGTGTAAGGTGCAGCTATTTCCCGCAAATTAATAGTAATCATTGATTGGCAAGTGGTGAGCATGAGTTTGAAAGAGGTTCACAAACACTCTCATCTCATCAATGTTAACAACACAATGAACACAGGAGAAGTGTTTGCGATGTTGAATGTTGGTTTGAAGGAAAGATTTATGCTGCGAGTAATGCAGTAGGAAAGATCGTTCAGAATGGCATCTGTGGGTCGAGGAAAGTTTCGTATCCCGTATCATTTAGCAGAACTTTATTGTTTATATGCATTACCTTGGTGTGTAGCACCCGACAATTTGTTCGTTCCGTTGCTATCATTCTGTATTTTACAGAAATTTAGAATGATCTGCTTGGTGAATATGATTCTTTTGAGAAATTTTGGTAATAAATCGTACATATGTTTCTTGTCCAGAATGTACCGCTGTGTATATTCATGGAAAGGGAACGCTTTTTCTGCAGAACGATCCCACGGTATTGTGCTAAGCGCTCGTTAGACCGAGTCGACCGCGACACCACCAATGGAAGCATCGATTTTGCTCTAGACCCGATCCCATTGTAGTTTGGGCTAACTACAATATATAGCTGTCAGGAAAAGGTGATACAGCATAAGTTTCTAGCAGACCAATTTAGGCAGAAGTCTGTGACCTTATAGGTTGCTACGTCAACTATATTCATAACGAGAAGGCTTTTTATGCCTAGCCTTCTTGTGATTGCAAATAAAACACATTATTTTTAACCGTACCTCCTGTTCTTCCTGTTCGTTGCAGGGTTTGAACACGTGCGTGCAGATGCGAACACATGAACGTGATAGTTTTATACTTACACTTGCAGATGTCTATTTATGAACAACATGTCATTTTACGAGCTCGTGCACCTCTTACGGTTCTGTGTGTCGAATAGCTCGTGTACCGCTGTATGTCTCTTTATTTTCTCAATAAGTAGTGAATTTTGTTATTGCCTTCTTTTGTCTTTGAATTCGATATCCTTTCTTCATTCACTCGCCTCAAAAGTCGACGATACAAATAGAACTATTGGTGGTGCAAATATAAGTACAGATTTTTAGCGATGTTTAGCTGGAAATGCGCTCCAAATCGTCGTTCGTTGATACCGTACAGTTTATGATTTAGGAAATTGGTAAACGAAACCACCATGAATTGCGTTCCGTGCTCTAGATTTTGTTTTTTTTTCTTGTTTTAAGATGAGACTTGATGGGAGCAGGAACTTTATATAGATTAGAACTTAGCAAGAAATTTTCCTTTTTTTTGTAGCCATTCTGGGACAATTGGCGAGGTTAGAAGAAAGCAAAAATTAAATCGCAACAATAAAGATAAAAACCGTCGTTCTACGAGTAAGGCGCGCACATTTCATCGCCGGTGAAAAGGTACTGGAGACGGTCACGCATATGTGTAAAGAGCATAGGATTAAGCGCTGAGGTTAGAAATGTTTTTAAGAAAAGATCTTTTACGTGTTGATATTTTGCATTAATTTTTGAATCATACTCCTCCATCGACCTTAATCCTTTCAACCGTTTACGCTCCAGTAAGCTCCGCCTTCGGTGGAACCATAGATAATAGAGGCACGGTATGTAGGAAATGGGACCTGTACCATCACTCCGTACACCGTTTTTCCTCACCAAGACGATAGAGATTGTTTACTCTGTGGACGTAAAAGACTAGCATATCCATTTGAGCAAAGTTTGATTGCAAGTGTAGCTGTTGGCACAGAAACGTCTCTTCAACACTGTTCAAATGTTGACATGCTCGAGCTGATTAGTGTGAACACTGCTAAACTAACTAAAACGCTATGTAATGTATTTGAAAAGGGAATAAATTAAATAACTTATACTTAAGGTACATGCAGTAAACTGAGCAGAGCAGCAACAGCAGGCAGGTCAGGTGCACCAGCATGTTGGCATGTTACATGGTAAGGCAAAACGCGCCAACATACCGCAGATGAACAAGTCTGCTGCTCAGATGGTCATCTCCAATAGCAGTAACAGTCTTGCACAGGAGATAAACCGAAGGATGAAGATAAAAAACGAAAACAGATAATAAAAAAATAAGGCAAAATAACGGCTGAAAGGAACGATTTAATCACGAGTTTGTTTAATTTTGAAGGCAAAGAATTGTGTAAATTAAAATTTCCTTAAACGACCGTGTCTGGACATGTGTTAATAAAATTATCGAATTGAATCATGCAAAATTCTTCGTTTCCGATTGGCTCTTTTGTTTATGCGTAATATACAAAAGCAGAACTAGAATTTGAAATGAATTTCATCTACTACTACTCAATCGGAATCGTACAACTTTAAAGCAACTCAATTGATTGGGTTGAGTTTCTGAAAAAAAAAGTTTAATATGTACGCCATAGAGTACTACTTGCACTAAACTGCGATCCGACTTTTTTTTTTTAATCGGTCAACCCTGCAAAAGATTCCGTCTGCAATCCCTTTAAATATGCAGTCAACCCAGGCGTAGTATAAACGCAGGCCAAGCTGCTGACGCAAACGTAAACAAAGCAAGCAAGCCTGTGAATGGGATCGAGTGTGCCCGCACAGAAAAAAAGTCGTCCGCCACTGTGCGCTGACAAAACCGTTGAAGTTGGTGAGGAGAAAAAACACAGCAGGCATACCTGCTGTGGAAACGATTTGTTCTTGTCGTAGAATCTTCCGAGCGAGTTTTACTGTTGTGCGAACGTTGGTACATTTTGTTCCTAACGATCTGGTGTGCTTGCCAAACACCGTTCTGCAGTGGATGCGCCGTCGTATCGGTATCAGTGATGGAGACAGTCGGAGATGGAAAAAAGTCCCACCCGGAGGGTGGAGGACTGCTACTATCAGACGTTCCGGCTAAAGAGGTCGCGCAGGATCTTCAGCCCACAGGATCGACGGTGGACATTGGGAAAGCTTCCGTGGAGCAGTATGACGATACGTCCCTGAATGCCCGGTTGCTAGACAAGCTTAACGAGCAGTTCGAAAAACAGATCCAGCTGGTGGAGAGCGATCGGCTGGACGATGGCTTCAAGGTGAGTAGTGTTGTGTGCAGTGCACATACGTATGTATCGTTGACGCGCCAACGAAGGTCACCCTTATGGCTGGTGAATTAGAATCGTTTGCTGCAATGGCCAATCCATTGCAGTGTCGCGCTTTTCGCCTCCGGTCAAGGTTGTGCTGCGTGCCTCAGATCGTGCCTATTATTATGTGCGCCTACTGTGCCGCACAACACGTGGCTCGTCTCGGTATAGGCCAGCCGAGGCGCGTTTTAGCGTGTAGTGTTTCAGTTCTTTATTCCGCTTCTTTTCGGTATTACATTTCATATTATTGTATGCGGTTAGCTTGCCGTGTATGCCGAATGGGTAAACAGCTTGCGTACTCTCAACACCGAACTGGTCCAGTCGTTGCGCGAAATGCAGGACACCTGCATGGAGCGGATGCAGCTAATGCGTGCCGCTTATCTCAAGGATTTGACCCGTTTCGGACCGGACGTACGTCTCAAGCGTCTAGCGAACATACCGGACACAAATTCGACCGTTTCCGGAGAGCAACTTATATCGCTCGAGCTTAGCTCCAACTATCCCATCGTACCGGATACGGATGAGATGTTGCTACGGGAATTGGACGCAAAAACATGGTAAATCACGGCAAATGGTCGTAGTAGAAGCAAACAAACAAACGAACAAAAAGAGTTAACTATGTTTGTCCTGTTTTTGTTTCAGCATAATTGATAAGCAACAGATCGAATTGATGGACCTCCGGAAGCAGGTCACTGAAACGGGATCCATACTGGAGCAGTTGCGCAACATGACTCTGGAACGGGATAAGCAGTTGCAACAAATCGCCGTACTCCAGCAACAAACTGTCTCACTAAACGACCAACTCCAGAAAGTCAAAATGGTAACGTAAATTGTTTTGTAGGAAAAATGTGGAACTTTGGAACAATTTCAGGCTCGGTTCGTCATTTTTCCATTCCCATTAAAGTGCGCTAGTTGATGAGTGGGATGATATATTCTCTGACACAATCTATCGACAGTCGACGACGGCCTCGATCGATAACCGGAGCTTAATTTCGGAGATTACCGATCACCACGATAAGATCACGCAGCTGCGAAAGAAGCTGAAGGAGCAGGAAGATAAACTGCGCCAGGCCAACACCGCCATCCAATTCCGGGATGAGGTGATCGCGCAGCAACGGCAGGAAATTAAACTGTTAAACGAGGTATCGCTATCGGCCCGCCTACGTACGCATCCCGTGCGACTTGCTTGTTGCGCTTCTTTTGCTAACCAGGTGGTGGTAATAGGTAATGCTAATAATCTCTCTGTCGCCCTTTTGTGCCCTTTTGTGCAGTCACTCGAGAATGCTTCGATGTTTTCGGGTCTGTATGATAGCGATCGGGACAGTGAGGACAGCTTCCCCAGTTCCCTGAGTGGATGCTTTCGGCGCGCAAGCGCATCTCACGGTGGTGGCAAACATGTTACGAAACGGATACATTAAAACTTTGTTTTGACTCCGAAGTTGCCGGACAAGAAACACAAATGGGCAAAATTGAAAATTTGATATTTATTAAAATTTGCTTTAAAATGTTAATCCGTCGCTTGCTGCTTATTAATAAAGGTCGGCAATATTTGTTTGTAATGTATTTTAAAAACATGATCGTTTTTCGTTTGTCTCATTTTCGGTGTGGATTCCCGCTTCCTATAGCAACCTCAAATGCAGCATGTGCCAATTGCCCCGTTCCATAAACTAGAGTCCGGAGACGATGCGCCCGTAGTTGAACAAACAGCGCAAAGCTTCTCCCACGGTAGCACACGCATTTTATTCGATCAGCTTGGCACGATACAGCAGGACAGTGAAACGGAATCCGCTTGTGTGCAGCTGTTAAAAAGTGAGCTAGCCGAGTTGCGTGAACAGCTGCAGGAGAAATCGTACCGGAAGGACTCGACACTGGGCGAGGTGGAAAAAGCGCTGCTCCGGTTAAGGGGTGCCTGTGAGGAACTGCTACAAAGCACCGGTAAGCTGTCGGGATGCGGTGACGTTTGGAGGGAGAACTGTGGCGAGAGTGGTACGGCAGGATGTTTGCTTCGCTTCGAAGACGACGACGAACTGATCGAGGCGATGCGCGATCGGTGTGAAGCGTTATGCCGTCAGCTAGCAGCGTCCCATAAGACAAACTGTACGATCGAACAGGATGAAGGCATCGGGAGTGCCAGCACCTCCCGGCTAGAACATTCTGACCCGAACGGTCAACGGGAGCAGCAGCAGCAGGTGATGGTGTGCATCGAGCAGCAATTGAAACGATTGGTAAGTTGTGCTCAAAGTACTACATTTAAGATACATGTTTCTGCCTTGATTTTAAAGGCGATGAAATGTGCGGTGGCGCACCAATCCAAACAAGCGAATGAGCATTCAATTTCCACCAAGGTAGTACTTGTCGGTGTTTAGTTGGAACGCTGACCTGGTGCCTTAGTTTAAACAAACACACAACCCTATTTTCATCAGCCCACTATTGTAAACAGTCCGGTTACCCTGTAGCAATTAATCTTCCGTCCTTCAATCCCGCCGGATACGCTAAGGAAGTATTGCTATTTTTGGGGACCACTTGCGGATCCCGCAAACGGTTAGTTCAAGTCATTAACGAGCGACAAATCGAGTAAAGCTGGAGAGCAGCCGCACTCGGGCTCATTGCGTAGTAACCCAGTTTTCACTGATTACGACTACCCGTTTCCCGTTCTTGGCCGAACAGTTTTAGTACGCGTAGCGGGTTGGTAGAGCGTAGCGCATTGTACGATGCGACCGTTCACACCTTGCGGTGTGATGGAGAGTGACAGAATCTATTTTGGAATCGACATGTGCAGTCTAACCGATGCAGTTTACTTACCATTTCGGGTGGCCCGTTTGCGTTCCATGTATGCATTTTCGTTTCGTACCAGCAGCAAGGTACGGTAGGAATGCGCTAAATAAGCGCCATTGGTGTCGAGTTGGGGAAGCGTATCGCAGCACGTAGAGTGCACGGAGAAACGGGGTACGGAAGGTTATTTTTACACCCTGCCGTGTTTAACATTTGCCGTCGAAAGGCGTTAATTTACAAGCAATAATATCGGAGCGATATTTGTATACGCAGCCATTAGTGCCATTTAGGGCGCTGTAGCGCGTGTTTTGCGATAAACGTGTTTTGAATGTTAACGACAATTCGACCTGGAAGGCGCGTGGTTGTAGGCGTAGAACGGGTGCTGGTTTGTTTTTATTTGGTTGTTGATGTTATAAGCGTTGTTGGTCTTGTGCAATAATGGCAGAAGGATGTCTGCGTTAGCTAAAATTTTCAAGCTCTATAAATGACTCAACATTCTAATTGGAGATCTAGGAATGATTCTATTTCCTTTGAACGATTTCAGTACAAATTGTTTATTAAAGAATCTAGATAGTATGTCTGGATGAAGGTTCTCCAGCGTGCAAAGATCATGAAAACTATTGACCATTTATGAAAAAGAAAATCAACCAACACACTACTTCACCAGCACAAGTCTAGATGTTTTTCTCCCTCCTTGTGATGTTCGGGATTCGTAACTATTTTAAGCACGTACAATCTTCAAAAATTTCCCCTTTACTCTCCAGGGAGCGCGAACTACGCACGCAGGGCCGAACTCAAATGTAAGGCCTGTTTCGGAGATTCAGCCGGGCCGCGTTTAGAACCAATTAATTTGACTGCACTTGGGTGCGCCAACCGCCGTGAGGGCGTTGTTTGTAAACGAAACGAAAGCGAACGTTCCGTGGGATGTCATACCGGCATCAACGCCTACATCCATCACGTCACGGTAACGCGGCGATCTTCGTGCGATGCAACTGCACAAAGCAGATCCGACAGGGGTTCCCCCGTACCCAATTTGGTCAGAGTCCCACGGGGCAGAGTGGTCGGAGGATGTGCGTCCTAAAATAACTTCCTCCTTAGCACGCGACTAGAGAACGACGAACTAGAGAATTTATTTTCCACCCTTTCTTTTTTGCTAAACAACGCCACCGGGTAACGATGGATGAGCATTGCTTTTGCATTTTGGGAAGCGATGATGATGAACTGTATTAATTGAAAATTTTACAAGCTCTCATTTGCGTCTAGAAACACTCAATTAAGGTAGTTACATTCTTGGAACCGTCGTTTGTGTGGGTTACTTTTCGTTTCGCTCAACAGTCGAAGAGATTCCACTCCGGCTGGTCTAGCGCGCATCGCATCAGTTTTTCACCCTCGTGGTTTCACGCACTGGGTAGTAGGAATCTTGGGTGTTGGTCTTTTGAATGCCGCGATTCGACAGACGGATCAGTTTGTGCGTGGATCTTGGATCGGATACGTCGATCGCACTGTGCTTCATGTGTGTCTCTGTAGTATATACTAGTGTCGTGCCGGAATTGGAATACGGATTACATTTCATTGGAGGTGTTTGAATCGTGTTTGTTGGATGGTGCTAGTTAAAGAAATATATTTATATATACCAGAACTTTTGGTGGTGCTTTATAGCTTAGAGCGATCTGTGTGCTGTTTCAATAAGGAATAGTCTGTGAGAGTGTAATATCCAACAACCCTACCATGACCGTTTTCCAGCTAGGAGGAAAGGAGCACAGCAACAACAGTGCCAGCGAGTCGCTCAGCTCGCTTTCGCTCGGTCTGGACGAAGGTTGTACCCTGCAAGGACTGATCGATGATCTGAAAAAGGAGATCGAATCGAAGGACCTTGTGTTGCGCGATCGGCACGTCGAGATGGAGCGATTGCAACAGGAGCTGACGCATCGGGACCGGCAGCTGAACCAGTGCCGGGTACGCCAAGAACTGTTTGACGGTGAAAAGACTTCATTGCTTCAAAAGGTACGTGTGAGCGGATCGTTTACGTTGCGCCAGTGCCAATAGTTGGCGCAATCCTCCTGTATGCCTGTGTTTCGCTAACAATCCCTTTTCGCCAGATTGCCGACCTGGAAGAAAACGTCGACGATCATAGCCGTACGATCGCGATGCTAAACATGGAAAAAGTGAAACTCTTGCGTCAAGTGGACGATCTCAAGGAAACGGTATGTGTGTGTGCGCGAACGTGTTTGGTGATGCCCGTTCCGTAACGTTATACATATTGGTGTGTTTTATTTCTGTCCTTTCCGGCCATTTCATTCCCCCCCCCCCCCTCCCCAATCCATCCCGTTCGGGGGAAAACAGCTGCAACAGTACCGGGACAATCTGCAGCAGACGAGTGAGGAAAAGGTCGCCATCGAGGACGAGGTAAGTGACGGTTTCGGTCGGTTTTGGGATACAATCTTCCCTCCCCCAGTTGGTTTGTGAGCGGCTTTTCATTCTCATCAACCGGCGAAAACTGTTGCGCGTACCGTTTGCGCATGGTACGCCGCGTCCATTTTTTTCATGTTTTGTGCCAAATTTATTTCTATGCAGTTTTGTTTACATCTCAATCTCAATTGGGCAACTGTTTAGTGTATGAGGAGGTTGTTATCATTCGAAGAATTATCTGCTTAAAAAAGCAAGATTTTATTAAATAACGCCAAACGATCCTCTCGCCAAGGGACAATTTATACTTGCTCGTGCTTTTAGGACCGTTCATAAAATGAAGGTTTTAATTTTTTGTTTCATCTTTTTTTCTCTTCCTTATCGTATCGCCATTCTGCGTCGTTGCAATACCAGTGCAAAAATCTGCTCGTCACCATCTCTAACCTGCGCGTTGCACTCGAGGAAACGAAGCGTAATGGCAGCTCATCCGTGAGTTTCTTCTCCGGCCTTCGGCTCAGCCAACCACAGCCTCAGTCGTATCGCGTCAGTTATTTGCATGCTAACGGCAAGGATGATACCGTGGCCACACCCTTACCAACCCTAACCAACGCAGCCCCGAGTGCTGCTGCAACCCCGAGTGACAGTAGTAGTACGGCAGTGAACGCTGGTCCCAGTCCCAGTCCGGCAACGGGTGGTGATTATTGGTCCGCGATCGGGCGTGCACTGTTCAGTGGGTTTGAATCGTAGGCAGCATGGGACGCAGGGACCCTTATCTGCCAAACGGCAATGTGCCAAACAATCAAATTGCGCCAGAAATGCCTTATTAGAGACTTGCCTCTTGCCTCTTACCGACCGATATGCTGTGAAGTGTTTCCTCGGATTCAGGCTAGAGCGAACGATGATCTTCCGTTTTAACACACGACTAGAAATAGTTCTACTAACCACCAGTACGTCAACATGAACGCTTCCCAATAGCTAGCCTGCGTGATAGTGATACGCAACCAAGTCTACGCTCGTACGTCTAGCGTAATGCGTTACATTCTATTCGTTTCATTAGCCGATACTATAGACTAGTATTTAATGCAGTTGTTTTCTAGTACATTAATGCACCACCATGGTTTTCTACACCATGCTGTCTCAGCTGTTGATTATTTGAGTTTCGCAATAAATTATTGTTTGCCCTTTTTGTTTCCGGCTTACTAATTCGGTTAGGTTTCAGTTGTGTTCTTCCTATTTTAACACCTTACTTTACCTTCTCTTTGCATGCTCTTTGATTTGCAACTTTGCAAGCGCTTTGGTAAGTTAATCTTGGATCGGAAATCCTCGATTGCGTTTTTGTGATGTATTAAGCGAAGGGAAGCTGGAAGAGCTTTTGTTTGTCGTTGTAATCCGTTGTTTGCTTCAATGGTAGGTTAGCGTGCTACATGAGCTGGTGGAAAATTTGCAGCTAGAGGTGATCCTCTTGAGCGAGCAGTTGAACGATGCGTTCAAAGAGGTGCGTAGTGCGTTAGTGTGTCGATGCTAAACGAAACTTACGCGTACATTTGTTTAATTATCCGTTTTTACCCAGAACATATCAAAGGACGCCGAGCTGGACCAGTACCGTGACTCCAATCTGCAGCTACGTTGCCAGCTGGCCGAGTTGAGCTGTGAGTTGGGCAATCTGAAGGACATCTCCGATGCGGTCGACATCCGGCAGGAGGTGAGCGTGCCGTGTATCAGTAACGGCAACACTTTAACACGTCCCCGGAAAACAATATTCCATTGCGGCAAAAGTCATCCATCAGACAGTGTCGTCGGGAACAATGGGGGGTTTGCACCAAAATTACTGCACCAGTACCGGTACGGCAGGCCGCGGTGCAGTCGTCGTCGAAGGTGTCACGTTGGCACCCGTTCTACTGGGTTGACAGTGTTTTGATTGAGAAATCATATTTTACGACCGTTTCGTTCCGGACGGGGAAAGTTTACGTGCTTTCGGTTGACTGAGGTGTGTGTGTGTGTACATGTGTATACCCCGTATGCCAATGGTTTTCCATTCGGTACATCACATTTGGTGACGATATTGATGTTGAGCTATAAAGAAAAGCTGTCCGTTGTTGCGGTGCTGTGCTTGAAATTTAATCGATTACCACATTTCGGTCCGCTTCCAGCTGGTGCCTTTGCAACCCGGCAGTGCATGTGGCCTTTGGGTTGTGGTGTTTTATATCCTTTCGTGAAATTTTACTAACGAAAACGGTGGTCGCTTGTTGCGCTAAGCGACGAATAGAATGCGGATCGTCTGTAGGAAGTTTTGCAGGAACTTTCTTCCTGTTTTTTGTCCCGGCCCCGGTCGGTCGTTAACGAATGAACGTAGGAAAGTGTGTCCTTAACGGTGCTAAAGAAGCTATCAACACCGATACTTTACTGCGGGTTGCGGGTGTTAAACGATGGTGGCAGGGCGAAACTGTTCATGCCAAAGGATAATCAGATTTTAATCGTCCCCTTGTACACTCATGAAGGACAGAGCAGAGTATGTGAAAGTCGTCTTGTGTACGGCGAACACTCGAAGGAAGATGTTACCATCTCCCCCTCGGAGGGAGGGGGGCCCCATGTTTTGGCATGCCATCCCTATAGCATTGCGTGTCACAGCGAACCTCTGTGGAACCCCGTTTCACTCGTTGCGGTTGTTGTCGTGAAGAAGTTGGAGCTGCTTTTCGCGTTGCTTAGTAAATAGTACGGCACTATGAAGCACCTGCCGTGGGTCGCTAGGTGCAAGCACAGGTGGTAAATGAATTATAATTTCTTTGGAGGCGTATGGAGCGGCCCCCGGGAAAGGGCCCCAACTACTGTTGGCACTGCTGTCCTGGTTTTGTTTTGGAGGTTTGCAGAGAACTGGTGGCAGCACGCAAAGCCCACCCCGGACCCCAGAGCTTGGAATAGATTTGTTAACTTCGATACGATGACGTTGCGCGCAATGAAACTTGCGCTTGTAATGAAGAACGCCGGGCTGAGTTATTTGTATGTCCCGGTTAGTTGCATGATATGGAAATCGAAATCCATATCTGCTGGTGGCAATTTTTACACTTTTGATTGCAACTTTCGCCTCATTACTCGATGGTTGACGAGGTTGGCGGTGACGGCTTAGACGGGAGCTCCAGAGTTCTGGATGACCTACTTCCCAGGTTAGGCACGTAGCATAATGTACCAAAATATTGACCTTATTTAAAAGAAGAACCATGTCTGACGGAATACCGATTCGTATTGTCTAATGGTTGGCCGTAGTGAACGACACAAACAGTTGATTGGAAACAAAATGTGGATTACATTCCAAATGTCCAAATGAGCAACTCTTGCCTTCAAACTTTTTGCATCTCGATAAGCGATAAAAGTTAATCCACTGGCGAACAGTGCAATGGAATTCGATTCAATTAGAGGGAAATAAGTTTTAGACCGCGAAACCGAAGAAACAAAGAAGCAAAAAAAGGTACAAATATTAATGGAAAAACTTTTCCTCACATGAAGATGAGTTTTTAATAAGTTCTTTGGGCTAGCTTTGTTGCACATTGCGCTGTGATGAGTGTTGGTGCCGTGTGCAGGTTGGATGTTTTTGTGTTGGTTTTTGTGTCCTAGCAGCTTGGGATGGTGGTCGTGAAATGTAAGGTAACATGGCACGCGCATTCCATGCACTTCATTCATTTGCTGGTGCTCGGCCCTTGGAAAGGAACCTCTACTGTGGCCGGGTGGGTGCAATGTCCTCGAGCCCTCAGCAGCGTTGGCTGCTTGCGATTGAAATCAGATTTATTGGTACAACAGCAACAGCATGCTGGTTTGTTTTGCTTGCTTGTACCGTCGTCCTGTCGTGTCAGACCCGGGACGAGTGTCGTGTCGGATGGCGTTGCACTATCCCAACCGCAAACCTTTCCGTCATCCGCATTAAGGTACTGCGAGGCGTATGAAAACATTGTAACCGAACCCATTTTCCCCCCTTAGGCACCAGTGATACCTGTGTGGCGGGAATGCAACGTAATGTCCCAGAACGAGCACGAGGGTCCTAGTGTAGGAATCGTTGGTAAATCGCGCCAAACATCAACAACTTTGTCGACGTACGCGCTGACGACAGGCCCCCGAGGACGGACGATCGAACGTAGTGAATTGGGAACTTTAGTTCGAGTTTGACGTTCGCCGGGAGTGGACTCCATCCGTGGCAGAGCGTTCGTTTTCCCCGTCCGGTGGACAGTATTAGTTTAGTACGATTTAAAGTAATTTCAACCGTGGGTACGTGCAAGAGCTGAATTTAAATCGAAACGCGAGAAACGTTAAAGAAACGAAATTTAGTTCTTTTGATGTTTTGCATTCTCGTTTTTGTGTAACAGCGAGAGGCAGGAAAGTGGGCGCGATTCGCACACCGCAACGTAATGGACTGTAGGAAACGTTAGCATAGAAAAATTGTATGCTGGCCTGCCCGGTTTTCTGGTGCGGGTGGTTAAAATAGATACAGACAGCCGATTACCATCGGCATGCCATCGTGCAAACCACGTGCAAAATCAACCCGTAGCCAACGACCAGTTGGCTTTTAGTTCCGTTTAAGTTTAATATGTTTTACCCGCGCCCGTCTTGTGCTTCGTTCTCCCGTTCGTTCGACGCCGAAGGACAAACGAAAACAGGAACCGGAAAAGGATACGAGAAAAAGAGAGCGTTTTACAGCGTCGGCCTAAGGCGCAGGCCTAGTGGTGGGTGGGTGATCATGAATTCCAACGGATGCCTATTGTCCTTGCGGTTGCAATTAATAGCCTCCGGGGCGCTTACCGAATGGTCGGGAAAATTATAGCAGCAGCACAGCATAAGCTCGTGCCCCACTACCGGTTTGCTGTGAGACGCGCTTCGTTTTCCAGGTCATTTACACGTTTCGATTTTGTGGCGTGCGTGAATGGGTATAGGCCTGTGTTGTTTACTGCAATACGCTGCCACCTTTTTTGGCTGCTCCTGTTCATCGATTTATTGCAGAATTGGGAAACAGGCTGAGCTCTATGTTCGTTTCGTTTCGCTCCTCGCGAGGAGCGTTTTAGTGGAATTTAGTGTGTAAAAGGAGTCGAGCATAGTAATTAACAGTATCACCTCTATTGGTTCCATTTCAGCTCAATGAGCAAAAGGATCGGCTGTATGCGCTGCTGAAAAATGACGTGAAGCTGCTGCAGGATCAGATGAACGGTGTCCGTGGGGAAATTGTATCTCGCCAGCAAGATTTGGGCCATTTGAGCTACTTCCGGGAAAAGTGCTCCGAGATGGAGCGTCTGCACGAGCTAGAGATGAGCCAGCAGCGAAGCAAACATGTCACTGAACTGAAGCAACTGCGACGAGAGATCGAATCGCTAAGCAATCAGCTGGCTAGTTCCGCTGACACGGTTAGTGACGATTGTCGACGATTAATGGTGATGCTGTGTTTTAAGGTGTATCGTAATGTTTTGATGTACTTTTTATTTATCTAGACTAAACAGCATGAAAGTATGGTGGAATCGCTGGCATCACTGCATACCACAATTTTGAAGTTGGACGAGCACAATCGACTGCTGCAGAAAACTATCCAATCTTACCAGGACAATAGCGTACAGCTTGAGCAACAGTTGGGCGGTTCGCAGCATCAGCTGGCAACGGTCCGGCAGGAGCTGGACGAGCTGCGGGCACGCAGCGATGAGCAGGAAAGTAAAATAGAAAGTTTAAAGACCGATAAGGAACGCATTTCCGGTGAGTTACTAATGCAACGAAGGATGTGCAAGTGTGGCTTCAACACCAACAGTGCGAGCGGATCGCGTGAACGGGTAAGCATTGTAAATAGTCAGTGTAATGTCTTGTCAAACTAAACTCGCACTGTGTACTGTTGCAGGCCAAGGTACCACTATCCCATTCGCTGCAGAAACAGCTGGCACAAAAAACACTCGAAGCAACGCGCATCCAGGAGGAACTGACCCAGCGCACCGAGGAGTGGAAGCGGCGTGAAGCGGAGTACGTTAATCATCGAGTTCGAGCGACCGAGCAAGCGACAGAACTGATCGAACAGCTCAGTGAGCTGAAGGGCCGGTTTGAAAATGTGGAACAGGTGGCCCACATGAAGGATGAGTTGATCGATCGTTTACAGCAGAGTTTGCGTGATATCAATCGGAAGTTTGCGCTCAGGCAGGATCAGCTCACTGAGCTGGAAGCGAAGAACGTGAACCTGTCGGAGGCTCTGGAACGAGCCCGGCAGGAAGCTCTGCTGTGTGAGAAACGGTGTACGGAAGAGCTGAGCAATGTGCGACGGTGCTCGATGGATCAAAAGAACCAGCTGCAGCAGTACGATCGTCAGATAAGCCGTTTGCGCGTGGAAGTGGATGCGTTGCGGGAAAAGTGTGAACAAATTTCGAGTGAGGTTGGTATTACGGGGTTGGAAATATATGTGTTGCTTGCTATGACGGCTAACTTGTGGCTAACTTTTAGCGTGATCTGTTACGTGATGAATGTCAGGGCCTGCGGGAGCGGTTGGCAAAATACGAAGGCAAGGAAAGCGCACTGTGCGAAGTTGTTAAGTCCAATCAGGACGAGCTAGCTATCAAAGCATCTCGTGTACTGGTAAGGAACAACGGTTAAGTTATTTTGCTACGATTTTAATCACCCCTTGCCGTTCTACACCTTACAGGAGCTGGAAGAAACAAACCGCAAACTGTCCCAAAACTATGAGCAATTGAAAGACCTCCACGAGGATGTTAGCAAACAATATCGCCATACGCAACTCGAACTGGAACAGCTTCGAGAGTGTTCGAAGAAGTTGCTCGAGTTTAAGCAGCAAACCCTTTCAACGAAGGAACTTACGCGCAAAAGTGTTGCCGAATGGAAGGAACGGGAAGCACAGTACTGTCAGGAGATAGGTCGATTGAAGAAGCGAACCGAATTGCTGGAACAGGATCGATCGAAGTTGATCGGCAAGCTGAATGCGTACCATCGGGACAATACGATACTCGCGAGATGTATGCAACAAACGCAACACCCACAACAGCAGCAACCCTCATCCCGGCAACATTCGCCGTACGACGAAAATCGGAGGTGAAGCGTTTTTCCTATTGGTTTTATTTTTGAGTGAGTTTTTTTTGAAGACTAACAAACCCGTGGTGGGACACGTTTGCTTTGTTAACCATTTGGAATAAAAGCTCTAACCAGGCAGGGATTTTGGAATTACATATGCGCCCGATACAAAGATTTTGTTTACAGAGTAAGCGCTTCCAAATGCTGTTTTTCGTTCGTTTTCGTTTTGCATGGTGAGTGATTATTTTAGTATGCGCGTTACTGAGATCGGTGTATTTGTTTGTCTTCCATTTAGAAGCTACAATCTGACGCCCCTCCATCAAACGTTTTACCCACCGGATGCGTTCAAATTGGTCCGTTCAACTAGCGATCCCAACTGCAACGAGGTACGTTCTAGGTAAGAAATTGCAATCTCTAACAATTAGTAATGAATTGTGTGTGTGTTTTAGTCGGACGAATTGCTACAGAAAGTTGAACTTACATGCAGCCAATTGCAGCAGATTAGAAGGTTCTGGCATCAAGGTCTGAAGGAGGTGTTCCCAACCGATCCTTAGCATTAACGCGAGGGTAGTGCGATTACGGCCGTGGAAAGCGCTTCGTTATTCGTACAACACACGTGGTTTTAGCACGGGTACGAATACTGACACCATTTGTTATTCCAAAGCATCTGGTAAGGTTAAGGTAAGCTAGGGTAGTTAAATGTTAACCTTCTTTGACATCATTTGTATGTTGTTCTTGTATGGATTTTATAATAAAAATGAATTCATAAATGAAAAGAAAATGTGGTACAAACGAATGCTCTCTTTGTATGATGGTCCGAATCAATACAACAGTACGGGTATGTAGGTTGAAAAGAATATCAAATCTATGCATTACGCAGATTTACAAAATAAACACGTTGTTCACCTTGTAAAATTCAAATATTCCCGCGGAAGTGGCAACTTTCGTCAAAAACTGTTTCGTTAAATAATGGTTTTCGTTAAAAACGGACCCACACGTATAGCTGTTTGTGACCAGGTGTGCAATCTAAATCATGGCGTTTTTATTATTGATTTCCGTTTTTATACTGTTTGTCATTAATCCTTAGTACCTTTGGTACTACAATTGTGAAATTATTAAAAATTAGAAAAATAAATTTTATCTCATTAAAATGTATGTTGGTTTGTGACATTTGTTGTCTCCGTAAGGGAACACATCAAAATGATCATTCCGATAAAACGTAACAATTTGTGTTTGATCTTGAGAATGTTCTAATACATAAAATAATTGAAATGGTGAAGTAAATTTCAAAACGGCCCCCTTTAACGAAAATAACCGTCGGAGGCAACCATCTTTTAACGAAAACGTCAAACCAAACTACAATTCAACGAAACAGCGTCGGTTCGCGTTCGCTTCGGCTTTTCCAACCCGAAGCCGGCAATGGTTCGGAACCGCAGCACACTTCGCGTTTGATGCTGCTCGAGGAAGGTCGTGGACAGTGCAGCAACGTTGTTTTTTTAAATACACTGTTTGTTTCGCGGCGATTGCGCGTATACTTATCGCCGGTTTTTCATTCAACTTCGATACACGTTTTTGAAAATGTGATCGTTTACAGTGCTGATGAGCATTCGGTAAAGTTGTGGAAGGAAAGCGCTGGCGCTTCATTTCGATCGTGGTGCAAATAAATTGAAATGTAAAATAATAATAACAACAAGCGACAAGGATTTCGGGAGCACCTGACGCAAACCTTCACTTTCAGCTGGTGCAAAGTGTACAATCGATATCTGGGTGCTGATGTATGCGTCGCTCCCGCAATCCTTACGGTGTAGTGCATTTGAGAAGTATGCGTGACCGTGGGAAAATCGTACGTTAGTGGTTGAATGCAGGAAGTGGCCGAATCGATAGCGGTGACATTTAGTGCGGTTTAAACGACGAATTACATCCTTCGACGACTAGCTTGCGTGTTTCGTGCATCCTTTTGTGGTACATGGTGCATGCACTATTTCCGGTGGATTCTTCATTTTGGTACAGAGCTTCCTAAATATGTAGTTCGCTCCAGCTGACTCCACTATCCCCAACCACAATGACCGTGATCCCATCTTTCTTTAATGTGTCTGTGAAGTGTTTATGATTATGATTTTTTCTTTTTATCATTTGGCGTAGCTTCATCCGAGCAATCCGTGAAGGAGAACCGCAGTGTAGAAGGGAAACCCTCATCTCCCTCTTTTGCTTCTTGCGCTTCCTTGACGTTGAAGAATAGATGTGCATTCGGTGGCCAAATAGTGACCACGTGTGTGGAGAAGATAGTGATGTGTTTATCGGTTTGTAATACCGAGCGTGATGCGGGCATATCAGCATCCATACATCAGTGTTTGCTAACTGATAGTCAAATTGTATGATCTCGAATGCTTGCAGGCCGCAGTACGTGAGAGTGTGTGCGTGTGTACGATTGACGTGGTTCGATTTTAGCTGTCATGCTTTCATCTCCTTGGTGACAAGTGCAGCACAAAGTGATTCCCAGCCGTCTGGTAGTGTGGAGTGATGCGTTAATTCTAATCTAAGTAGTCTCTGGCAAGCGGGTGCTGCATGTATAGTTTCGTCGCCTCATCTCGCCATTGCCCATCAAACGGTGAAGAAGCAAAGGCTGCGTGAACGAAAAAGGAAAGGTTCGACGGAAAAGCTTGGAGCTGAGCAAGAAGGAAAAAAAGGAGTGTTGTGCTATCCGGTAGTGTATACCTACGTTCCGTGTTGTGTGTTTTGTGGTGTAGTGTAGCGTGTGTTTTGTGTGTGATCCTATGTAGTAGTGCGTACCGTGACGAAGTCGACAGAAAGGATGCCAACGTAACCCAATGTATGCTAGTAGTTGGTGCTAGATAGAAAAAAATTGCTATAAAAAGAAGCAAATGAAAATGTTTGTTGACGACGGAGTATTACATTTTACGGATGGCAATCGTGAGCCAGGCTATTATCTTCCAAGTGTTGGCCAAGGTCCGGGCATTCAAATTACCCGTGAGCCCGAGTGATTTCCGTGACGTCTGCGGTTCAGTAAATCCCTTCTGTTGTGTGCGTTACAAATAAACGAAAGTGCAACATCCTTTCTTTTCCAAGTAAAGCATCCTACGAAACGAAACCGTGTTGTTGTAAAACGAAATGGGAGATAGTTTCCCACATCTCGGATGGTGATCGTTAATCATTAGTACATCTTTTCCTTAGACTGACCGACCCGAGGAAGACAGCGAATGTGAGATGGCGTCCGAAACGGAAAGTCCCATCCCAGCGTGCCCTCCGTTGCCGGAAACGGCCGGCGACCGCTCAGTGTACCGGAAGGTGTCCAAAGGGCGTGAAGTCGACGGTGTTGATAGTGAGCGTAGTGGTGACCAGCGTTTACAGTGCCGGACGGAAACGGGGCCGGTCGAAGGTGCGCCAGAAAGTTTAAAGTACGCCAAGTATAACGTGACCGGGCCAACGGGACCACTGGCCGGAGAGTGTAATGGGGTGGGAACGGTGGCGGTTGCTGTAACCGGTGGTGTTTCGGTAACGCTCGAAGAGATCCTAAAAACGTTCAATGCGCCCATCTCGGAGGATCAGGCATGGGCACTGATCTATCAAACGTCCCGGATGTATAAGGCCCGCCTACAGGAACCTGGCAGCCGATTGCGTGACCTTCGGTTACCCTTACATCCGCATCAGCTACACGTCCAGAAGGATGGCAGCTGCGTCGTGACAGCAAGAACAGGTAAGTTCTAGGAAGTCTAATTTACGGTTGATCAAATGTTTGCTGCTGTACAGTAAAAGAAGTACAATTTATAGTTTGATAAACCGGGGTCGTTTGATCTTTACCCTCTGCGGGCACAATTACCTTGGTTTTGCTTTGGTATCAAGTTATTCAATATTACCGTGGCTGATAGAAAAATGTGGTCGTAGACGGGGTCAGGTGCATGTAAACAAACTAGTAGGATGCATTTCATGTACTTACGGAAAAAAGTCTTTGTTCTGCAAGTGATTCTCAAGTGTCCCTGGTTTCCCCCATTCGGCTAGTCATCACGTTCAACGAGATAATGGGGTAGGACCAAAGCTTCCTGTAGGAGACATTTCTTCCTAGGAATGCATTAAGGCATAATTGTTTCAAAGTTTATCACCTTGAAGAATGGTGCCGTTGCGGGAGTCTTTGGATTGGTTCAAAGTGTTTGCCTTGCTTAAGGATTTTGAGATGTAGGAAACTAATCAGGTCTCTTAGAAAAATGATGTCATAGATTAAAAACACTTGTATTTTTTTCTGGTATTTCAACCATTTTGCACCAATTCTTTCTTTAATATTTAGTTACTTTTTTCTTATTACTTTGAACACTCTTTATGAGGTCATTCATGCTTAATTTTGGAGCAGATGAAATCATTCAAGAATGTACTTTTTTCTACTGCCCATTTTATCACCACTGCATGACTACATGCGCCATTCTGTTGTGGTGCGATTACTGGCACGAATTTTGAATAATTGTTTGTTTTTTTGCTACAATGCTACCAAGTTTTGAACGACTTTCTGCAGCGCGTTTGTGACTAAATGTGCTTTTTTTGGGTTTTATACGAATCGATTTTTTTTTTGTGTGGTAAAATATGATGTCAGCATTGTTGCGCTATGTTCAAGGACTTCTTTCCGGTTGTGAACATGACCTAATCGACCGTCTTTGGCAGTGACATAGAAGGAAAAATATCTCAAGAAATAATTGATGCGATTGCCCACCCGGTTGGCAACGGATCTCGGGTATTGCTTCCAGTACACACTCGAGTGGTGGAATTCCCGGAGGATTAAGACCCGGTGGTTTATTTCGAGTGATGTGTTTCGCTTGTTTCCAAAGAAGTTACGGAGACATCTGTTTTGTAGTGTTCTGATTCTGATATGTTCTACAAGGATGGTCTCAACGGTGCGCATTAGTTTCGGGAGTTTCGGCTGGCAAAAGGCGAGTACGCCACTCCCGCAATGGACACAAGGGAGCTCAAGCAATGTACATTCTCGTAGGTTATGTGTTGCAATCGATATAACTCTTCATGAAACACCTTCACAATTCCCGGGGTCCAATTCTCGACACCGACGGAGCAGCACCGCACTTATTTGGGACATTTTATAACGCCTCCGCACAAAACGCTGAGAATTGGAAATTGAACAATGGTTCAGCCGGGTCCCGGCTACAGGAGACATGGAATGTATTCGAAAAGGCGACATTTTCGGTGCACTGGAATTGTGTTTGGGTGTGACGGGTAGAAAAAGATAGATTGAAAGAATTGTTGGATTGGATTTTGGAGCAAGCAAGTTGTTCTATTTGGAGGTACTTTCGGGTTCGGTTCACCATGATCACCCTTTTCTCCGTGCAGGACGGTTGTGTTCGCTTCTTAATGCGATAAGTGTGAACTTCCGCTTTTTGAAGTGAACCTTTTTTTTATTTAAAAATAATTTGAATCGTGTGTTCGGGTTGATTGGATCCATTTATTTCGACACCTTTTTGTGAAGGTACTGGAGACACATGTGTCGTGTTTTTGTATGAAAGGTTTTGGGTTTGTTGAAAATTAAAAAAAATACTGTCCGTCTTCTTGTTGGTTGCTTTTTTTGGAAGCAAATAAAGTCATCGATTTTTTTGTGGCGCATGATTTGGGAAATTGGTACCCCACCATCTCTCGTGCTGCAGTGCAGGCGAGTTCTTGCGCTTCATTCAATTATATAATTTAACCCAAACGCAGAACGTGTGCGGAGTTAATTCTAACTCTATTTCGTGTCTGATCGTGTTCGGATACTTCGCCGGAGAAAGTGTTTAAATTTCGACAAGAACATCACGAGCCAACGACCAGAGGTTCCTGGGTGAAGGATGATTAAGATGGAATAAGAGCAGAAACGAAGCCGAAGGAAGTCAGGTGGAAGCAAAACGAAACGTAATTGTGTGGTGTTTTTATTTGCTATTTTTTACTGATTGCTAGTAGAAGGTATGAAATATCTCTATCCGTTAGAATAAACCGCTAGCACACGGTATGCCGTGTGCGAGAGCTGTAAAAAATCCCTTGGAAAATAAAAAGCAATAGGGAAGGCAGAGAGCAAAGCACGAACAGCACATTTCCGGTTTGGACAAACTGTGCAGTGTTTATTATAGTGGACGCCAGGCAGGTGTTGTTTGTTGTACACAGGAGCCACTATTTTCCGCAACAACGGTAACGGAAAACGGAGCTGCAAACGGCTAAAGGGGATCCAGCGTTCCCCTCGCGGTGTGTTTATTTATTATTTGGCATCAAGCAGTGGCACGCCAATCGTGTTTAATATTCCATAGTAGGTTAAATGAGCCCCATCGTTTCCTAGCCACTGTGCTAAGGAATAGTTTGTAAACTTCCTAAACCAAAGAGACAATCTAATTTTGGATAGAAAATGTGCAGGAACCTTTTTGGGATCAAATATAAGCATTTCCTTTCCTGAATGGTAAAGGACAGTAAATCAAGGCAAATGATTGAGGAGGCTCGTGCTGCACTTGCCTTTCAAGTACGCTCGGTTGTGTCGATGAAGAAGCACATCATTGTGAGCGGATGGAATGGAAAACATCAATCAAGGGCTAGTTTAGTGTGTATGGCATCAGCATGTTCAGGGCTTTGCTCTACAAACGACGGGCAGCTTACCCACCCTGTCCGGAGATGAGTACCGACCGGTCAGTTCATGACGAGCAAGCAGTACTTTCGATTACTCGACCATCATCCCCAAATGAAGCTGCTGCTCAAACCGTTTTGATGGGTCATGATCAGTGTGCACCCCTTCCTTGCGTTCGCAGGTTAGCACTGGTTTCGCAGCTTAAGATCCGAAGCCTTCATGGTCACGGTTTTTAATAATGAGCGATCGATCTGTGGATGAGCCCATCCACACCGACGTCCTGCCTTTCAACCCACGTCCCCACGGTCGTCATTGAATCATATCTTTCGTTTAGGAGCTGATGAACATTGCGCCGGGTGCGGACTTTCGGTTTGGCCCTAATTGGAAGGAAGTGACTTCCCAATTTCCAAACTAAACTACGCTCTCGTGGTGGTGTCTTTCTTTTACTTTCCTCCATTAATGTGACTTGCGTGTGTGTGTGTGTGTATGTACGGAGCGGGAGGTAATGGAGAAAGAGGGGATTCGAGTTTTACGTCATTCGGCTAACCTCCGAAGCGGTGGTTCGCCCAGGGTCAATCATTCTTAGATTTCGATTTTCCACACTGCTCGTTTCCGTCCGACGTGCGTTTCTTGAGAAGGAGAAAGTCAAACAGAGCTATAGATCGGAGGACGATGGCGATGTTTGGTAATGATCTTTTCAGGTTCGCTAAGCTTGTTGTTTGTTAAGCTTGTTTGAGTTGTTTGCTCTAGAAGGATTCCGTCATTAGCGAAAGACGTTTGACGATTCCTTTTCGGCTTGATTATTCCATTTTCGTTCCAATATTGGAGACACTTTGAGAGGAGTCATTTTATTTCTTGTCTTTATTTAGAACTTTGTTCTTTTGCTCCTCAGTCTCAGGTTAAGCGTCAGTACAAAGCGTGACAGAAATTCTTCATCTTCGCAGTGCTGTATAGCGAGATTCTGGTGATGTTTTTCCAGATTTCAAATCGCTCGAAAAACCCCGTCGGGACGCTTACAGGTACGGTTCTTGTCGTTTGTCGTACAGGATTGAATGGTTTGGATGTTGTGGTTTGCTTTATGGGCCGTAACATGGATGTGGTTTTGGTGTGAAATTATTCAGCCTCCCATCTGTGTACCCTGTCGATGGGAAGCAAAACTATAAAAACTCAAGGTGAATGTACGGGCTACGGAATACGCAGGAGAACGATAGGGCTACCCTTGAAGAAACACTAGGCATCGTATTATACACAGGCTCTCCCCGATGTAACTCGCACCTGCTGCTTGTCTATCAAGCTGCATTGATCACGCACAAACCTTTCGCTCGAGTGTAAAGAAAGTAAGGAAATTCAAGGAAACATCACCAATTTGACACTTGCGGTGTTTTTTATTCTTGGGGTGTGATAGAATATTTCCTGCAGACATTAAATCTTCCCCATCCTGTCAAAACCGGCCGGACAACCAGGTGCGTACGGTTCGCGTTCGGCATGGCAGGTTTGAAACTTACTTGAATTGTTTTAAAATGGTGTTGCTTCCAGGAATCCATAAGGGCACGCTCGTCTTACGCACCGGGAAATGGCGTGGAAACTCCCCGGCACGCTTGTTTGCTTTATCGTGGCAAGTACCTCTCCGACACGTCATGGGTACTTTGCGGTCGGTACATTAAATTTATACCACCTGCGACCGTTTTCTACCTTCCCGTCCGGGTTACGATTGCATTGAAAACATTCTCATTTGAATATATGGAAATGGTGTTGGAGATGAGAGATGAGAGCGAAAAAAAAAACGTCATCTCAAGAATCTCCCGCATTACCCATCCCGGTTGAACGGAGCGAGATGCTCCGTGCGTGTGTGACTTTCGAAATATCAAGAAACGGGTGCGTGAAAGCGCATTAAAATCTCGACGAGATGTGTGAGATTCGGTGGGTAAGGGAAGCAGAAAAAATGGTAAATTTACGGTGCGTATAAGTACCACACCTCTCCTCTTCCTCCTTCACCCGTGCTGATGCTTGCGCCCTTAATTGTTAATTGTTAAAGGGCATGGAGCTTTTTTTCTTCTTTATGGTAATGGTGGTTTGATTTGATGCTTTCGTCCTCATCTTGATGCTCTCAAGTGCGAGTGCGGGCTTTTATTTTCACTTCGCCCCGTGCACTGTTCGCCTTTCGCGCGAGACGAGCTAAGTGTCGTTGTAATCACCACCGAAACAAGAATGATTTATTAGTCGCTGGTGCACCTGGAAAGGCATTCGTGAAATTTGCCTTGCTTTCTTAAACAAAGGCAATGCCCGTTTGATACGCCTCGATGGTGTTGTATGGTGCAAAGATCATAGATCATACAGCGTGAATATTAATATTTTTCTCTTTTAGAAAAAAAACACACCTAATTCGCCTTCAAAAACCTAGCAAAGTCATACGCAGCCCGTCATATCGCGTTAAAGATACATATTTAAAAATGCATTTTCGCTCTCTGCTTTATGTCACTTTTGGCACTTAATGCTTGGATTCGTTTGGCAACACAAAACAACACCCGATATACGGTTGATGCAAAAGATTCACCACTCGGCGCGGAGCCGATTAAGTGTTATGAAATGTTTCGATATTGAGCGCGCGCAGCGGTGTGTTATTGTAGGTGAATGTAGAAGAAATGTTCACGATTGCGCTTGAATCGGGCTGGGGATGCGCGCGTGTGTACATTTGGTCATCAAGCACGTGTGCCGGGTAGCACTATAATTTAGCTATTTTCCCGTCTGCTTTTGATTATTCATCGAACATAAACTTAACGATCGCACGAGATGACGGTAACGTTCGGCAAAATGCGCCATTGAATGCTCTCTCTGTGTATGTGTGTGCAACATAAACTTCGCAATGCCCATAAATCAAACAGTGAACCGGGTGCATTAATGCGTAGATGAAAAAAAAATGCTTAACAAATTTTGAATTTATGGAATATTGTTGTGAATTAAGGATCAGTTTGAGTAAGTGTATAATATACGAAACATAAAAACTCGTATTGAATTTATTTTGCCAATTTGTGTTTTAAACGGAAGTTGTGAAAAGTGCATCGAAACAAAAACTACCACCCCCGGGGTGGGACAGCTAAACTTGATTGATTTGTATTTCACACCGTGCGTGCATTAAAAAAAAAAACGTTAACACAGTGCCGAGATTTCGTATCCCCGCCCGGATGTATGTGGTGCGTTGGCGCGGACGGAAACTGCGAAATGAGTCAGTCACTGTGATGCCTCCGAAGTGTTGGCACTTTGGTATGCTTTGTTGCAGTTGAAAGATTTATTTCTCATTTCTCAGAGCAACATCGCGTGTGTGCGTGGCGCACATCGCATCGCTGTGTTTTATTGTTGCTTGCTTGCGGTGACTTACACCCCGACGGAAGACGTTCGATTGCGTCGAAATGCAGCAGTTGGCACGTATCGATGCGTGCCGTTTTTTTTGTCTATACGGTTTCTTTCTCACATTTCCACCCCACCTACTAATGCGCCACCGTCTCCGCTGGCCAAACAGACCCAGAAAGGGGAAAAGCAGAAAAATGTGCGATTATGAAATAGTTACGCATTCCTGCGCCTGCACCAGCATCATCACCACGCGCGAACGTTGATGACGAGATGAGATGAGAGCATGAAGTTTCCTGCCCTGGTTGCGATGTTTCCTCATACACCAAAAACGGCGGTGGCCGTTCGGCAATCGGTCGGACGCGGACGATTGTCACATTTGGTTGCTGTTTTTACAGATTTCCTCCTGAACGCTTTCATGTTGCCCTTCGCGTGTGCATGAGTGTAAATTTCACCATTTCTCGACGGTGTGCTGTCCACACGGTGAATGAGGTTTGATAAAAAGGAAAGGAAAATTGATTTTTCTGCCACTGCCCCATTAGTGTGCGGGTACGGCTCGTTAGCGTGCGCAATATGTTGTTCGTTATCTGTCTTGTGGTTTGATGTGGGTTAATGTTTTTAATAATGTTAGTTAAACAGCATGAAAATCCTTGACACAGTTTTAAGATAGCCACTGTTTTTTTTCGCCACGATTTTTCTCATGCCCCCTGAAATGATCTCACCTGGTGGGGTGTTGTGAGTAAAATGACAGGGAAAACAACATCACCGTTGATGTAAAATGTTTAGACTGATATTTAAAATCAACCTGTCAATTTTGCCCGATCAGCACATCTTCGGTGGTCTCAACCGGTTGGGATTTTCCGCTCGCAAAAAGAAATGAGAAAAAGAAAAGAAAATCGAATTAAAAATAAAATTCCCTCACTCAAAAACCCTGTTCGCCCTGATGTGTGGAGTGTGAAGTTTTTAAGATTCTTCTAGTCATGCCGCATAATGCGTGTGTCAAACTGCAGTCAACTGCAGTCCTGACAGTGATGCAATTTCTGACCTCCTTCTAACGACTCGTTCAATCGGTTCGCTTCGGTTCGTTAAGAAGCCACTTTCTGTAAGGGATGCTTTCGAAATTCTCCTCCCTCTGTCCCGGGTTAGGTAGGTAGAACATCTTTCAACAGGTTCCTTAAAAGAAGTTTCTTGCAAGAATAACCGGCGCGGAAGAATGCGCATCAGTTTGACAGAGTTTTTTGTTGATGTTGTTGTTGTGCGTGAATCGAGATTCTCTTTGCCGAATATCGATGCTCCTAGTGCAATTGTTGAATGTGTTGCTGGGGAAGAGCAATCTCTTGTTTTCGGTCGTTTCTATCGAGTTCTTGAAACGCTTTTTTCACACATTCCATAATTGGAATAGTATCGATTTCTGTCTCTTTCTCCCGCTTTCTTTCCATAAAGGGATGCTTCTTGATGGCGATGAGTTGAAGAAGATAGGTTTCCTTTAATATGTTGTGTTTTTTGTTGTTGTGTATGCAATTCAGGCTATCTTAAACAGTTGGTATATTATCGGCGGATTACGGGCGTTGAAGTCAATAAAGGTTGATGGCACATTATTGACTAGCGAACTATTCCGCCGGTATGTTTATAACTGCTTTTCGTGTTGATTGGATTTTACCATAAATGTACGATGCTCGGGCTCGGGCTGTACGTGTGTGCCGGCGTGTTTGACTCATCCAGATTTCGCCGTACCCGTTATCGTAATACGATAAAAAAAGTTTTATTTATATCGGTCAAACCCCTTGAGTGAGGCCGAAAATCTGTTGTCAGCTGTGCGTTTTCTTTTCTCGCTTCGAAATAGCGACTCGCTCGCTAGCAAAATGGGTAGCTGATCTCATATCGGTGGCCTTCTTTCGCTAATCCCTTTGCCCAATTTGCAAGGGTAGTAAGACAAGTGACAGGAGGATGTGGGAATTTCGATCGCGGCATACGCTTTGATTTAGACTTTTTCACTTTTGTGTAGAAACATTTGTATCTCTTCTTCCAGTACTATTTCGTCACTTGGCTATCGTCACGTGATAGCCTGTGGTTATAATGGTTCCGGTAGACAATTTTCGTCATATTTTAATAATTTTGAGAATCGATTAAACAGAACAGAACTTTGCATTACATGAAATGTGTACATGTTTAGTTATTTAATAATTTAAAATACAAGTAATCTGTATCGTACAATAAATAAATACAGCTAGGCTAGAAGATGCTATAAAAAACGATATCAAAACTATCGGAATTATAAAAAATAATTTGCTTACAACCGTCAATGGCAGACCGTTTTTAGCCGTGTTCCTCATTTGCTAATCATCGCATAATTCTTAGCATGTGCCCATTGTCCGGGTTTTCTGTGCCGAGAAACCGGGCATAAAAATGTCACCGGACACCCCGTGGAACAGTTTTATGCTTAGTTGAATCATTTCTTTTTTCCTTCGCGCCACGCTCGTTTAATCGGTTTTGATGAGCTTAGCAGGTCCAAAATCGAACCATCGATACGAAGTCGGCTCGGAGCAGGGGCGCGCAAAAGAACGCGCTCGAGTATTGGGGCAGCTCGAGTGGCATATAAAGTTGCTCATTTTGTTCCGCTCGTTTCACGTAAGCTCTGGGCGTGCGCAAACCATTTGCGCGATGCGTGTTGTGATATGGTTCGTTCTTTTGTGTTGAGCAAAAAAAAAAAGAAAAAAAAAACGTTCCGAATCACATATTGGAGCGATACTAGGAGATCAAAATCCACAACCACATGAGATGGGGACGAGACACAGATATTCTGCACCGAATTGAAGAAAAAAAAAAACATACTCCCAATTATTATCCATTTCCTTTCCATCGTATCCTTACGGTGCTGGTTGTCCAAAACCAGCTTTTGATGTTATCGTCTGGTGCTTTCCAGCTGCCTTTATGCGTTGACGATTATGAATGAAATCGACGCAAAGGTGTTTCGTGTTTTTTCTGCTTCGTTCCTCTATATTATTTTCCGAGCACAAAATATGGATGATAAGCGTAAGCTCGCGTTTCGCGAAACAGATAAGACGTTTGACATAGGATGTTGGTGCGTGAGCGTTTGCTTCACAAAAACACAGTTATTGCAATCCAGCAAGAGGGCATTGGATATTTGATTTTTTGTTTTTTTCTCTCCCTCCGTTGCTGTTTTGTTTGTCTGCTTTTTTTGCTGACATCTGACGGGGCACATTCCGAATGAACACGTAGTTGGGCGCTGGTCGGTTGATTCATGCCGCCGGAGGTCCGGAGAATTAAGTTCTGTGAAACGCGCAATGCTCCGGGAGTTGAGCCGGTCGGGCTAGATTTGCTAGGCCAGACATTAGATGACTTCTTTAATTTCGAGAGAAACTTAAAGTGTGCGCCCCGATAGCCAGGCAAACGTTAACATGTCACGTTTCGTAGGATTAGGCTATTGGGACGCTCTCCAGACAAACGCCTAATGGGCAAATAAATATGCTTGCAGGTGTGGAATGGAACGGGTTGTTTTGCGCTATTTTTTTGTCTGTGGCCGTTACAAACCAGGCGGCAATGCTCTTGATGTGCTCCTTTTTTTCCCCGCCAGTGACGATCCCGTAAGCGTTTGACCCAGTTCCCGAAAGTAAGTGAATTAATGGAATACAAGCGATGACGTCCGGCAGACAAGCGCGCGGGAATCTATCGCCAGCCAGGAAGAGAACCCGGGGTGTCGGTAATACCCAATGATGATGATGATGAAGCTGGATGAAGCTTACATAAAGCGAACCGACCGTGCGCGTATCGCGAGAAACAAAACGGCGCTGAAGGTATTCGGTTGATTTGCTACCAGAACGGCCAACAGAAGTTGCTCCAATTTTTCCGATCGTCTCACATTTGGTCTTGATGTCCATTGCGGCAGCGATACGCGATTGTGGAAGGGAACGATGAGGAGACGAAGTTTCATTCGTCTTTTCCGCAACTAAATTTCCTGCGCAAAGCACAACCTCACCCAACGTTATTCGGGGGGAGGTGGCAACATCTTGGGAAAGGTGATCTGAAGAAGCGGGAAACGGGTGGTACGCTTGTAAATGGTTTTGTTTTTGGTCACTTAAGGTGTTGGATGAAAAGAACAGGGCAAGCTTAGGATAGGAGGGCTGCAACAAAACGCAAGAGAAGCCAAATTACTGTAAAACTATTTAGGAAGTAATGTTTCGGGCATGGGCGCAGCGTAAAGAAGACTGGGACATAAAGCAAATCGCCCACTAAATCGATCTAATTCATCGTACGGTTGACGATTGGTGCTCAGACATGGGTTGCGCGGTAAACAGCTGTCGTAAGGGAACCGCAAAAAGCAGTACACCGAACGGTGGATTTTTCGGGAAATTGATCTACTTTACCTAAGCGATTCCGGAGTGTTGCGTTTGCCTGCGTAGCAGAATGATGTGGAGATGTTGACCAATCACACAAACGCATACGATCAACTCTTGCGATCGTAACGATAAAATCGTAATGGAAATTGTGGTTTATTTATATACATATAAACAACAACAACAACTTGACTAAATAAATCGCTCAAGCAGAAAAATGTAGACTAGTAAGGTTTGCTTTTTCGGTTGAAACATTAATTGATGGAAAGTTGGGTGTAAATTAGATGTCAATTGTACGGTTGATGTAGTTTTACATGTTAACTACATTTCACCAATACATGGAATGGAGATCCTTGTGAAATCAAACATTTTACGTTCAGTATAAAACCTAATCGATCGTTGCGACGTCGAGTCATTCGAGTGCGTGCAATAGGGAAATGCGAACCAATATTTTGCAATGTGATGAGCAGTGCTCTTACGCGTTCGTCTATAGGTCCCGGTAAGCATAGATGCGTTAAAATCCTATAAAATTGTTACCTCGTAACGAACTCATCAATCGTGAAATGTCATTGATTGCCTTGCAAGCGGTTAAGTAAGATCTTCCCGTTGGAAAATGGATGTGCAATTTCATGCTGGTGACGTTTGAAGCTTCTGCAGCGATAGTTTGGGTTTTATTTTCTTTACAAAGAAATTAAAGCACCATTAGAATCGTTCTTGTTCCCATGCCGCAATTACGCAGTTGAAGTAATTTTAACTGTATTTATTTTAACCTTCCACTAGCAAGAGGTCAAAGTAGGTTTTGCCGATTCCCATGTCCCGATGGCAGCGCTTGTCATGCTTCAGGTCCTCCAAGGCTTTGTACATCTGTCGGCAAGATGTTCGCTTTTTGTGGCGACCCTCCGTCTGCCGTCTGGGTGGAACCAAGGCATTGCCGCTCAACCTGTCCCATTACAGGTTAGACGACCTCGAGCATTCGTGCACGGGACCTAGCGGCCGTGCCGACCTAGGTCGTACATTCCACACACACTGCAATCAGTGATGTTTCCATGCGCGAATCCCACTGGGAAGGCTCACGTTTAGAGCCTGTGACAAGCGTTATGCAATTTTCCACCTTCTTGCACCGGTAAACGATCAGTTTAGTTGCGCATCGTCGTTTGCTTGGCGCGCAGTTTTTTTCCTATAGCGAAGATTTTTTGCTTCCATCGTTCCAACGGAGTGGGAGCGAATGCAAAACCCATCCGACGGTAACGTGGAAAACAAACAAATTGTTTCACTTAAGTAAATCCAACTTCCAGGTGGCGATGGTTGCCGTGTGTACAGGGGGAGTAGTAGCGATGCGTCGCGATTGTTTAGTTGGTGCTTTATTTAGTAGCTTCCGCAGTTCGGACGTATTTAAACCACACGCGGTACTATCGAAGTGTGGCGAATCTGTTTTTGCTATCTTTCAGTTGCTGCACAGCAAATCTCTACTTTTGCAAGAACAATGCAATGTGACGCTATTCGGTTGTTGATGGAAATATCGGAATGGTGCATCTGCCCGGCCCATAGTGTTATGCGCAGGTTGAAGATTGAAACGATCGATAAAACTAAAAGGACAGGTGTACAATAATGCAAAATGAAATTATACAACCGTTTTTGCATAAGAATCACATTGCATCGGATGAAAAAAGATGGAGATTAGAGGGAGAAAGAGAGAAAGAGAGAGAAAGAGAGAGAGAGAGAGATAGAGAGAGAGAGAGAGAGATTTCATAATATCAGACAGCGTAATTTAGTTTCAAGATGTTTAACCCTGTGTAGCCGATCGTAAAACGTTCTAGCGTTGCGAAATTGACCGTGATGATGATTTATATTTTCGATTAATGTTTTAATACTCCAAATGAACTAATTGTCTGCTCGAGCGTTTGCGCTTTACGGTGATTAATAACAATTTGAATGCTAGGTTTGGCGTCTGAAACTTTTAGCTTTCGCTATAAAAAGTGCATGTTTGTTTTTGTGCAGTTTTTGGATCAGTTTCGCCGTAATCATTTTTTTCAGAACATGCATTGAGTTTTTGTTTTGAGTTTAGTCCATTCAACAATTTCGACCAATAATTTCGTTACTAATTATTATTATTAATTATTATTATTAAGTACTTCTTGTGTAGTGATCAACAAACTTCGCAGAGAAAAGAGCCAAATTTCACTAAAAAAATTCACCAACAGTCACCGAGATCTGTTAATCGCAACAGAATTAAAAGAATACCAAGTTTTTACTATGGCCAAGGCAAGCTTTATCAAGAACGCACTTAACTATTTTTAGTCACCAGAAAAATGGCGAAAATTGAGCAAAACGGTGCGTTGAATCATGCTCGAAACAGACGCATATAAAATATAAAAGAGACGCGGTTCGCATGTCACACTTTGGCGACGCCACTGCGCTTTGGGCTGTTCATTTCTTGTCGATTGCTGATCGCACGTTAAATGGTGGCAGCTGACATTAAAAACCATGCCTGCAGCGAAATGGAAATGTGTGTCCATCCCATCGCGCTATACAAATTAAAATCGCCTCGCAGCACATGTTCCAGGTCGCTTCATGGTCAAGGTCAGTGGCCTGAATAATATTGGCAGTGTTGTGAATGACTGTGTCACCATGTGCACCTCCGCCTCCGCTTCCCATGGTTCCCGATTGTTGCAAACATAAGAACGGCCCATCTGTTATGGGGGTGCGCTGGAAAGCAAAATTGTGAAGAATAATTTATGCTCAGACAATTTCGCTTCTCCATGCGGTTTTAACCGTCCCATTCGCTGCACAGGCCTGATGATTCGGTGCAGGAGGGCAAAAAGGGCAAACACATCGACAAGAACAATGGGCGATGTGCTAATTAGAGCTTTCACACTCAACCGATTGGACTGTTGGGTATGGGAGTTGCGTATTTATGTGCGCTCACCAAGCATCAAGTCTGTCTGAATCGTCCTCTTCCGGCGGATGAATAGACTTAGAATGGCTTACGCCGTGCTGCGGCAGGAAAACTTCATGATTGTTGCAGAACGAGGTGCGGACCTTTTATTTTTTTGTGGGTACTGCGAAGGGTGTACCAAATAATCCTAACCCTTGAGAAGGGCGTTTGCTTTTAATTTGAACTTGGGCTTTCAACTGAAAATGATCAGATCTTGGCTAGTCATGAAGTGTCGTTTTTTGTAGCTAATTAGAGACCACTTTCCTAAGTGTGATTGCGTAAGTGTCAGCTAATCAGCTTAAATGTAGTGGCCTGTCGCGTATCAAACGTTCAGCATCTCTAGTGTAGTCTGTGAATTTCTTTTATTCTAAGGGACAATACGGAACGCAACAAACATATTTCGTAGATCTTACTGTGCAGTTCTAGCAGAGCCTGAGCTCTCGACAGTGCTTCATTTTAGAAGCTAGTTTTATAATGCATTCCTCCTCTTGCGATTCATCATAATTGCTTTCAACGGCGTGAAATCTTCGAATTTTCCCCCTACCGGTGTTAGATAAGATCTTCCAACCCGGTGAGCTTAATGTACTCGACCAAGCGCTAAGATGATCTTGACAGTGAGGAACGAAATCGGGATACATCTTCGCTGCTTCTGCTCTAAAGTAGCTCTTCGAGCAGGGAATGTGGGCCATGCCTGCGGGTGCGATCGCCGTTTGTTGACGCCGAGTTCCTGTAACTCCAAACTTTTCCGTTGGACACTTTTTTTCCCACACATTAAAATTGCTCGCTCACGATGCTGGCAAACGAAAGGTGGATCAACCTGTAATTTCATTGTTTTATTGGTATTATTTAATTTTAGTTTTTTATCTCTCTCTCTCTTGCTCTCTTTGTGTGTTGCATTTTCATCCGCTATGTTCCACTCTGGGTTTGTGGTTTGATTTTGTGCGCGTCGGTCGGTGGAGGACAGAGCATTATTTTTGCGCAAACATCCGAGTGGCCAAAATGTAGATCGGATCGCTTCCTTTCGCCAGCTTGCATGCCTTGGTCGGTATTGCTGTTTTCCTGTGCCAAGGGTAGTTAGTTTTACGACGTTGAGTGATTGCTCTCATTTCATCGCTTCCGGGCCGGTTGGGTGGGTTTTTTGGTTTTTGCTGCGGGGCGGAGTTTTTAGGAGAGTTGATGTTGAATGGGCTAATGTTTGGTGCGTGTGTGTACGAATATTTGGTGGAGTGCAAAATTGCTAAGAGGTCTCTTCCGACATATTTACGTCATGTGAGACGTATTACAGGTGAAGACTGCAGCACGCTTCACCGAACCGTCCCGTCAGACGGCTGCGTGAGAGTGTTGGTGTATGTGTGTGTCCTGGCGTGAGAAACTGGCCGACCGCCTCGACTAGCGTGCGCCCGCAATCGGTGGACCATTCCGTTTTGTAATTTAACGGACTTTTTGGACCAATGTGGCACCGTTTGGGCAGAGTGTTTGCGCTCGCTTGGCAAAAATAAAAATTACCCACCATTTCCACCGAGTGCCTACAATTGACCGCCACGTGACGATGATGGATTCGAATTCCACCACGCATGGGCGGTAGTCTGTAAGCAAGCTTGTTGCTTTTTATGAGAACAATTAATATATGAGTGCAGGGTGGTACGACAGCTGAAACAAAAGAGAGAGAGACAGAGACAACGGAAATCCTACAAATTACTGTGCGGAGATCTGACAAAAATGTATGATACATGAGCACTTACTCCGCTGCGGAGTCCCTAAAACACTCTTAAGTGATGAATGCCGAAATCAAGTGCACACTTGGAGGGAATGTGTTTTACGGTTATGGTGATTGCTTCATGAGCAGTGACGAAGGTGGTAGGTGCCGCCTAATGTGGGGGTGATGATATTGTGCAATAAAAGCGTAAGTAAAAAACGCCAGATTTGAGCACATCCGTTTGTCATCCGTGAAACGAGC
>CM032178.1:44507840-44548911 GCA_018908115.1 Anopheles rivulorum
TACACGTCCTCTCCGTTCATGTGCGGCGGACAGGTGTCCACCATGCCGCACGTATACTCGCCTGCCTCCAGCTGGTTCATCACCAGCTCCCAGATGCCCGGATAGCTTCGGGATGGACAGTACTGGTTATTGCCGTTGCACGTGTGCGGCATCTTGTAATCGAGCGTGTATGGCCAAAGTGGTGGATTTGAGAATGGAGCCACCATCGAAGAGTCATACACAAAGCCAAACTCCTTCATCATGAGAAACTGTCGATTCCAGCCGACGCGCAAAAACGGTACGCGCATCCCACGCAACTCCTCCATGCGCACGTTCGAGAAGCGATTGATAATGTTCGCCTGTCCGACCATTTCATCGAACCAGTCCTCTATCGTGGCATTGCGCGACCACCACTCTTCCGGTCCTCGATGTGTGATCGAGTGCACCGCAATCTCGTGCCCATCGTTCCACATCCGTTGCACCTGGGCATAGTTCGTGTACTGATGCGATATGAAGAACGTAGCCCGAACCGGACATCCGTTCGGGTTTTTGCGTGTGGGGGTAAAGATTTTCTCCGTGTACAGTTCCCAGTTTTCGAAGTTGATCGCATCGTCGAACGTGAGTAGTATCATCTGGGGCGTATGGTAACGCTCCAACCGTCCCGGAATAATGGTGCCATCCTTCGAGCAGAAACAGTCCGGTAACTCACACACGGACAGATCACACGGATCGGCTGCATTGGGATCGTTCTCAACATCGCACCAGCCCTCATCCGAACCATCCTCACAGTCGACCGATCCGTCACAGAAGTATTCGTTCGGCAGGCAGGTTCCATCACCACATCCGAGCTGCGATCGTTCTTCACATTTTGCATTTTCCAGCAATGGTTTCGGAACACGAGCCTCTGAAAATGATACAACGAGGTAAGTATGCGAAACTACGATTGAAGAAAATATATCGAAATGCAATCAGCTACCGATCGAAGCAACCAAGTAAAATTAATTTCAATTTGAAGTGTCATTCCATTAAAACAGCTTTGTCTTGCGGCAATTCCAAAATTTCAAATCTTTTCAACCAATTGAACGACCGGGACACAAAAAATTAGTTAGTTTCCATCATACCTGCGGTCACGTCACAGTTGTCAACGTTTTGCTTAAAGTCGCAAATTTGCCGGGACACGTCGAACAGCAGCCCAACGGAACACTTGAACTCGAACACTTCCCCGTCAAGACAGAGATAGTACTTGGCACACTCGGCATTGGTCCACATTTTCTGCTCGGGTCGATCGGGATTTCTGTACATTGGAAAAGAGGAAAAACACACGTGCAAAGTTAGCAATCGAGCGTTATCTTTTCAATAGAATGCTATCGAGAAGCTATCTACTGCACGCTGGCGTAATTTCAAATAGGCAAAACTCGTTAAACCATCTAAAAGATGAAAAAAATCAAGCCATGAAAGGCATCAAAACGTCTCACTCGGTGAAACAATCGTTTAAGTTCGTTAAAGTGGAAAGCAAGTGACTGTACGCGAACACTGACCTGTAAAACCGTCCATCCTCAAAGCAGGGAACTGTGTTTTTGAGACTTCGTTTCACCAGGTTGCCCCCGTATGCTGTAAGTAAAGAAGTAGAGAAATAAGATATAAACATTGCCCTGTAAGTGGTGAGCCTGTAGACAATAGTAAACAACCATCAAATCAAAAAGCATCCACAGAAACCGAAAACTTCGCACCGAACTACCGAGTTACTCTATTGAGCTTGCTGATGGTTGCTAAGCATTCGGATATGGAAATACACCCGAAAACGAACACAAGCGAAAACCACGTGCTTGTAATGGCGACGAAGCTCTTTAGTAACCAGCGCGTGTGGAAATAAACAATCAAGTCACCTTCACCAGCTTCCAACTGTCGAATCAAAACGAGGTTAACGTTCCCGGGGAGGAAAATAAAGATTTTCCCTCCCGGTTTTGCCATTTCGCGATTACAGCGCGTTGAATAGTAATGAAGGAAATGGTGAAAAGCGTTTACACGATCGTTTTATGTGATTGTTCAGTTTAGGTGCGTGTATGTGTGTGTGTGTACAATGATTGCAATTTATGCTAGAAATGCTCCTTTATTAGGGCCCAATAATCGGTACCAGCTGCTGTCTGCGATATTGTTTTCGCAAAACTCACCTACATTTTTTTCTTTTGCCTATACGCACGTACGCTTGTAAAGAATACATTATTGAGCTTCACTTTCATTTTTATAAGCTTCCAACCAAACTCGCTGCATCCGCTAATGCTAATTAGCTGCAGTGCAATAATTCCTTTTCCGGAGCTACGTTTGCAACTGTACTGTTTTTGCCCGTTTTTTGTGTTGCACGTCTGCTTGAAAAACAGCAACGCATGAGATGGTGTTAATTTAATCATTTCAACATCCCGCGCGTATGCATGCGTGCGAACATTGTGCGGCAGATGGGTTCGTTGGTTAGTGGGTGGTTGCGTGAACCTTGCCAACCGTGAACTGACCGTTATTGCCGAGAAGGGAACCATCCCATCGTGATGCACCAGCTGACTGGCGTTCTGTGTCATATCCGGCCTAATATGTGTACGTTTCCAGTCACGTTACAACCTGTTTTTGTGTCACTGTTTATTATGAAACATTTTTTTTACAATTACAATCAACAAACACTCCAGATTTAGCTTACCGTTTTGCTTGCTTTTTGGGATCATATTCGACAAGCAGAGGGATTAAAGGTACGTATTTAGTGACGAGAGTTGTTGTACGAATCTTTTCTCATTTACTCTTCCAGCCTCACAACGCCTCCAGGTGTCGGCATGATGATGTCGTTTCGTGTCGTGATTAGATAACCCTCCATCCACAGATGGCGGTCAAAGAGTCGTCAATCATCGGTGAGATGTTCAAGTACCTGGTGTAGTGTAATTACGACAGGTCAGTAAGGTGTGTTCCCACTACCGATACACAGAAACATCGAGCAACTATTTCTTCGTTAGAAAAAGCAATGGAAAACAAAGCCCTTGTCCGTACATTTATCCCACCAGAAGCCAGCAAGCTCTCGCAGCAGTGATTTAACCACAAAACATGGTAGTATTTAAAAATCAATTTTCACATTACATGTGACATTAGTGAACGTAAGCGTTACTAGAAACACCATTCGTTGTCTGGTATGTTGCAGTTATGACAGACACTAGCGAAGTATTATCATTGGAATTCAAACTACACTTGCGGAGAGGACTCTTCAAGCTGTCTTCTTTAACCTCAAACTGTACGAACTGCTCGTTGCTGGTGCATAAGCCCGTGGGAAAAATAGACGATTGTACGGCTGGCTCCGGTCTGCTTCAAAACGTGTCGGGTACACACCGCAGGCTTTTCACCGTGGGGGCAAAATCGCGCACATCAAACAACAACCGGTGGGACTTCACTATCACTTTGCTGATCGTGTCCCATACACAAAAACTGCATCTACTCCCGGGACAGATGTAGTGAGCGTGCAGTTGTATGATTGAAACAGGAAATGGGATAGCGTTACACTAAGTGTCCCCGCCCACGGATGAAAAACTGAATGACTTTTTCCTTCCTTGCCGACATGTTGCCAATGTCTTACACCTGAGATGTTACCCCGACCATGTGCCCAGCGGTGCCCAGCAATGGGACACATTTTGTCGTCTGGTACAGTTCCGTTTTTCATTTCGTTCACTTTTAACAAGCCTGCTTGAAAGGTTGAAAGATCGGACCAACCAACCGAAAGATCGGGAAGTGGACGACGGCAACCGGGCAGGGCATTGGGCCGGATTGGGACAGCGGCAGGGAAATGAATTTGTAATTCAATTTTCCATGTCACCATTTTCTGGTTTCAGTTCGCTTTACCCGCTGCCTTGACTGCTTCGGGCTTCTCCGGTCCGGGCAGATTCGAACGCATCGGTTGGATGGTTTGGAACCGTTGGAAACCGTCATAAATACCGTTGATCGGGAAAGCACCGTGGCTGGAGATGAAGCAAAACAAAAAACAAAGTCGCGGAACGGGCCATGGTTCCAGTCTGATTTACATTCATATTCCGCCCGCCTGCCACCCATCCATGCCCGCCTCCCAGCGTGTTTTCTCTTTTCGCTCCGCCAAAATGAGCTGCTTCTTGGGCAAGATTTTCCTCACCCAGTGTCATTTTCCAACGTCTTGTGTTGTGCTTGCGCGCGTGTGTGTGTGTCTTTGTGTGTTTTTTCAACACTTCACGTCTCCCGCTTTTCTTTCATTGGAGCACGCCGCGCGATCGTTTACTTTAACGATTCATTAATTAATTATGGTCACGACGAGCTACGGTCGGTGGCCGGTTCTTGTGTTTTGCTATGGGGCCCCCCGGGGCCCCCTAAACCTAGCACGGCCTTTTGCTGCTACCGTGGTTGATTTTCCGTGGTTTGTTTTTCTCGTTTGCTTTAACACTTTAGCACGGCACAGGCCGTACGGCAGCAGGTTGTTTTGTCCCTTTTTGTGCATCACATGCAGCTGCTTTTTATGCATTATGCCGGTGTGCAATAAAAACCCGGTGAGTGGATGATTGTTGCAGCACATAAGGGCACATAAGGGCAGTATGGAAAGACGTAGAACGTATCCATTCGGAGATTCGCTTTAAAGGAACGAAATAGATCTTAACGATAAGATAAGGCAACACAGCAAGACAAATAACCGTTGAGACACGCATCTAAGCAACTTGCAATCGTATTACATTTTATATGATTATTTTTTATCTATTTTATGTTATTAAACTGATTGAAATTTTCATCATACTAGAGCAACTCCCAATAAATCATCCAAGATTTGATCGCACTAAATGTTGGAAATGTTTGAAATTTATAAATCATACTGAAGCAACTAACATGATATAATACTTCAGGTTGCTCCCAGCAAAAGCTCCGGTTTTCAAAATTCAAATTTTTAATATGATCTTATGAATTTGTGGTTTTAGTGTAACCCTGAAGTATATACTTGAATGTGCCCCCTTGTTTTAAATGGCCTTTCAAACAGCGTATAAACAAACATCTACACATCTTTCTCCCGTTTTTGGGGGTGTTGTGTTTATCGTCCCACAGTTGGGAATGTATAAACAAACCTATCGATGTGTGGCCTACAAAGTATGAGTGTATTGCCCACATTCGCCCCTTTCCATTTCTCCTCAACGGGTTCGGAGACTTTTCCTATCGCTATGTTCGGCAGTTTTAAATGCGGTGCACTTGCACAGGAAAACGCATTTTCTCACCCCTAAGTTTCCGGGAGCGCAGCAGCAATGGGGAGGTTAAATTTCTCTTCCTGCAGCACGCGGAACAGGTGTATTTATTTCTTTTTCTGTTGCTCCGGTTCCCAGCCAGTGCTGAAATCGAAATCCCACGCTGCTCCTGTTCAGTGGTAGCTGCAGCGTACTGGCTTGTTCGTTGTCGTTGCACTTTTTAACCCCGTAACATTCATACCCACAGACAGCAGCGAGGGATGAAGAGTAAGTTTTCTAAATACCTTCCCAAACGCATGCACCATCATCTCATCCCGTATGAGGACTGGGCCGTGTGTGGTGGATATATTGGTCGTTCGAGCTGGGAGGAAAAGTATCAGCCCACTCACAGTGTGTGCAGCAAATTGACACACATTAACCTCTTGTTCGGTTCCCATTCCAAGCCGTTCCCCGCTTAAGCCGTTTTTCTGGATGTAATGTTTGACGGTCTGATGCAATTTTCGGCCGCACCGAAATCTTTGCTACCTGCATACGATTTATGCAAAGATAATCCCATCCTTTCCGCCCTTCCCACCTTTCCCACCCAATCGCCCTTTACCAAGCCGTTTTCAAACATACCGTTTCCAGTGAAAGTGACCGCGAGCGTCAGCAGCGTGTAGCATAAAAATAGACCCATTCCGGTTGACTTTTTTCTCGTGAGTGTGTGTGTGTGTGTGTTTATGTTGTTTCTCGCTCTCTCGATGTCCGAACGGTTTGGCTTCCTTTTGGGGGTGTCCAGACACTCTTGCTGGTTGAAGTGGTTTGCTTCAGGATGCTGTGCGTGTTGTAACTGTGTGACCGCGTAATAAATTATGCACGCTTCAAACTGAACCGTATCATGATCACATCGATCATGCGGCTTTTGGCACTTTTTTTTTGTGAATTTAAATCACCGCAAAACCGTTCTTGGAAGATTTAAGATTTCACTTTTCACTTGGGATCCTGCATTTCTGGAAAAATCCGTCCCACACAAACGGAACGGAACGGAGCTCGCAAACAACGGGTCACGCGTATCAACACGCCCGGCCGAATCAGTTTCGCAGTGCGACTTTTCCACTTTTACTTTCACCAGCCGCGCGCCAAGAAGAGCATGTTTCGGTAGATAGACAGATGTTGAGGGAGTGGGTTTGTGTGTTTGTATCACTTCTACCGAGCCTACCGGGCCTAATCCTGCTGGCCACTCCTTTCACTTGGCGTCTGATGGCGATACACGCAACCCCAGCGAGAACTGGTTTCAAGTTTAAACTTCACGACCAGCAATACGCAACCGGACAGGACCTTCGACTTTCTTTTCCGTTTGCGCTAAGAATCGGATCCGACCAATGGTGTAAGCACTTATTTGCATCGCACGATTCACTTCATTTGAATGTTGGTTTCGGTTCACTGTTGCCTCGCAAAAACCCTCGCAAAACCCGCAACACAAGCGATAGCACGCGTAAGGTGAACACGATCGCGCACGATCGCGGAGCTGTGTGAAGCACGTGCGCACGCTCCGATCTCTCGCCGGTAAATGGGGGAGCATTTCAATTAAACCGTTAGTTTTATAACATCATCCACCGTGACGCATCGCATGGTACGGCCGCTCTGAGCGTAAAGCGCAAAGAAAGTCGATCGACGCGATGCTGCGAGAGCGAAGAGATGGAGCTACTACTTTCTTTCTGCTGGAGCGCCGATTGGTTCCGGTGCTAGTTCCGCATATAGTAGCGCTGTGTGAGTGTGTGTGTGTGCGTGGGGACGTTTTTGTGCTCCCTTTTTTTGTTTTTGTTGCGCAGTTTTCGTGTTTATCTGCAAGAACAGTTTTAAAAAATGTTTAATTTACTATAAATTTTAAAAAATACTACACAAATGAAGGGCTTTCAAGACTTCCATGCCTACTTTTCTTAGTTATTTCCTCCCTCGGTACAGTTTGAATCTGTCTCTTCTGATTGCTACCCTAGCTTCCCTCTAATGAATCCGGAGCTCTAATCCGCGGGAAAAGAAAAACGCGTTACGGATTCGTGTTGCGGTAGGTCAGGGTACGACAATGTCGGTTGCGTCGTGACGCGCCAGAAAGTGGTTTAATTGCTGATGCGTTTTCTTTCATGTTTCCGATTCGGTTGCGTTTGAGGATCGTTTCACTTTTCATTTCGTTTCACAAAAATAAGCGAAAATAGTATGCCGTGGATGCTGTGTAGAGGTTTCATTAGTGGTAAAGCTCAGCATCAATCTAGTTTTAACTTTGGCTTTTTAATCTGAAATGAAGGATGAAGGTTTTTTATTGCTAGCCGTATGTTGATTCTGATTCTTCTTCATCTGGAGCAATTGTAACTTTATGAGGCCTTTGGATCCTTGGTTCTTCGTTCTTTGGCAAAACAGCTGGAACAGTTGATAAACTTACATTGCATACCATTTCGTTAAATGCGAGATATTTAGAATTACGCATTTTTGTAAACTTAACGACAGATTCTGGCTTCTAAAGAGCTTCGGTCACACAATTTCTTCACTTCACCAAACTGCAGCACGTTCTTTGAGCGTTTTACCCATTCCTGGAAATGGCAATTTCCGTTATTTTTATCAAATCAAATAACAGATGGTGCTCAAATTACGCGCTAATACATAACGCAGTACCGTCTCTAGAAATTAATGATCAACACATTTGTTTCTATTTTTCACTGAAAATTTACTTATACCTTATATGTTTAATATTAAGTAGAAGAAAAGTTTTCTAAAATGTAGTTTCAATTCATAAATTTCCTACCATTTTTTTTCAAACGGATGAACCACCGTGCAATGAGTAGATGTCACTTTGACAGTTTATTTACAAACAAACAGTTGTCCGTACCGCCCGGAACGTACCAACATGGAAGGGAAATAAAAAAATCAATGTTTTAAATGGTGCTTTCGAATAGTGAATAAACGGTTTAAGTTTAGTTTATGATCCTCTGGAAAAAGTGTTCGAATTGTCGCAACTGATTTTGGATAGCCCTGCGGAAGATCTGTTACGTTCACGGCGCTGTTTGATCTGAGACAAGAAGCAGAAAAAATTGGATAGAAAACTCCGTCCCGTTGTCTGGTGTTGGTGTTTTTTTCTTACTAAATATCCGTGCTTTAAATATGCTACCTAAAAAATCAGTGCACTTCCTGTTCCTTATTGTACTGCTACACCACGAGGCCTTCGGTACGCTTTCTCCGTCAGATAAAAATAAAAACAAAAAAGTGAAGGAACTGAAAGTAAGAGTTGGCCCACAACCGACAAACGTGTACGATAGGGATCTGGTGCAAGGGGAACCTTCTGCAAAGGATATCATAGTAGAAAATGCGGCCTACTTCCAGGATACATCGCTGAAACTGTTCGAGGGGAAAGTGCTCGGGTTCGTTACGCCGGTAAGCGAGAGAAAGGGTTGGACGGCGATACGACGCTCTTATCTAGAATGTAGCTCATTCGCGTTTGTCGTTTCTTCTTTTGCAGTGGAACAATCATGGGTACGACGTGGCTAAAACTTGGGGACCAAAGTTTGATTACGTGTCTCCGGTTTGGCTTCAAATCTTACGCAAGGGTCCCAAAAAGTACGAAGTAGCCGGCGTGCACGATATTGACGACGGGTGGGTGAAGGATGTGAAGAAAGCGGGTTCATCGATCAACAACCGTGGTATGATAAAATTGGAAGCCAGCGCCAAACATATTAATTAATTGATAATCTTTATTATTTTCGCTTGTTTTCAGTGGTGCCACGCGTTCTGTTTGACAAATTCACCGATCGGGACTTCTCACAGTTGCTGACTTATCCGGAGGAACGTACCATCGTCGCTAAGCTACTGCTGGCGACTGCCCGAAAGCATAGATTCGATGGAATTGTGCTTGAAGTCTGGTCACAGCTGGCTGCCCGTGTTGAGGATAACTATCTAATCGGACTGGTGGAAGAAATCTGTAATACACTGACCGCCGCATCATATGACTGCATTCTTGTGATACCTCCGGCACGCAAAGAAACGTACGATCTTTTTTCTCGCAAACATTTCGAAGCTCTCGTACCGTCGGTAACGGCCTTCTCGCTAATGACGTACGACTATTCGAGCGTACAGCGACCGGGAGCGAATGCTCCACTCTACTGGGTGCGGAACGCCGTCCAACACATCTGTCCCGATGGTACAGACGGGATGCGGGAAAAGCGAGCCAAAATTCTGGTTGGTCTAAATATGTACGGTAGTGATTTCACACCGAACGGTGGCCAACCAATAGTGGCGCACGAGTATTTGGCACTGTTGAAACACCTGAAGGGTCACTTAACGTACGATGAGCACGATGTGGAGAACTTCTTCGAAGTGAAGTAAGCTAAAAATGATGATATTTATTTTAAAAGAAAAACGTGTTCTCATACTGCATTTTCCATTTTAGAACCTCCAATGGACGCCATATGGTATTTTACCCAACGTTATTCTCCATTGACGAACGGCTCAAGCTGGCCCGAGAGCTCGGCACTGGCATATCCATATGGGAGCTGGGCCAAGGGTTGGATTATTTTTATGACCTTTTCTAATGGCGCAAACTAATTGGACACACAGCCAATCTAGCGCTGCATTTCGGATATTAGTCAGCCTTACAGCAAACAGTCCGGTGTGTCCGGTTGGCTGAACGAAACCATTTTCTATATTCTCTTACCACTTACTAGTGTACGGGCCTAAAGTAAAGTTCAGTTTGTTTCTGTTTGCATGATACATTACTCGATCATATCTTAAACGAAATAAGAAAAATAATGTCGCAAGACATCGCCGGTATGTTTCATAGTTCTTATGTGATATGCTTATTAAAACAGATGACGATTAGCATGAGGGGAAACGAGTTAAAATGATGATAAACGCACCAAACGTTCAAGGTGCCTTGCCTTTTAACCAGCCGTTGCCTTGCCCCGGCCACGGAAACCCATCATCGTTTCCGGGCCCTTCATCACGCGGTACATCAGCTCCCAGCACGTCTTCGCCGGTAGCAAACACTTGAGGGGCAGGAACATGCGCACGTGGTCCGGCAGTGTGCAGTTCACCTCGTTCTTCCTTATCGATCGTACCATGCTGTCAGCGACGTGTTTCGGTTCCAGCATTGGCAACAGGCGCGGTTTGCATCCCGCAAACATGCCCGTGTTGATGTAGTACGGACACACCAGTGTCATATGGATGTTATCGTAACCGTGTGTCTGAAACGGATGAAAGAGTAGCATGAGTTTCTGTACTGCGAGTGCGATGCACCAGTCTTACCTTCAGCTCAGTGAAAAGGGCCTCGTGGAAACCAACGCAGGCAAACTTGGTCGCACTGTAATCGGTACAACCGTACGTACCGAGCAGACCGGCCACCGATCCAACCGTTACGATGTGACCACTGTTTGCATTCATCATTTCCGACAGGAAGGCGCGTGTAGTCTGCGAAGAAAGACGGAAAACGGGAAACATCAGTCACACCTTCCATTGCAGCTTCTTCAAAACACTCACCCAGTAGTGCGACAGGATGTTGACGGCGTATGTGCTTTCGATGGCTTTATCGGTCAGATCCCACAGCGTACGACACGCCACGATACCGGCATTATTGATCAACACCTGCACATCGCCCACCTCCTGCTTCACCTTCTTTGCCGCTTCGTACACCCGCTCACGCTCGGAAATGTCCACCAGGTAGGCACGGCAGCGGTAACCTTCCGCCTCCAGAGCGTCAACCGTGCCCTGCAGTGCTGTCGGAGGTGAGAAAGAAGATCCGGTACAACATTAGTAACATCAGCGCACGAAGAGGGAAGCAGGAACGTGTTTAACGCTGGAACGTGTGATAAATGGATGATCGCGGTAGCAATCAATCAAACCGGCGTAGGTATTATTCATTACAAATGTTTATGCTCAAGGTAATGTTGGGACGGGTACGAACATGAAATATTATATTACCGCCAACGTTTAACTCCTATTCCATGCTTTTGATGCGCTAAAGTAGCCAAAGGTGTCCATTTATGTCGAAAACAACTATCAATACGTTATTTTTGAAGGTCACGGTAAGACAAAAAAAAAGTACGATCTTGCGACCGAACGCTAAACGATCGAAAAAGAGATAAATATTGTGCGTTACTTCACCTGTCTGTTTTCAATTTTAGGTTCACGTAGTCTCCGTACAGCAAGCTTGGGAGGTTAACTGTCCCGACGATCGTGCCCGATACCGGCACGCAGTGCGTCCAGTGTCTAATGGAGCATTGTTGGGTGTAATTATTTGCCTCGCGTCATAACCAATATCCATTAAAGCACCGCTTGATCTCTTCATCTACATCGCAGACGAACGCCATTTCGAGCGTCTCTGTACGGGAGGTCGAACAAATGCAAATTTTATGCGCCCCGGCTCGAGTCGTAACGAGAGACACTAGACAAACAAAACCACGCACAAACACGCCTCGCCTCGACTGTCTTGTCTTCTGTGTGTTGTTTGTCCCATTCGGGTCGAGTGATCGGAGAGACTGGTCTAGACTTTGTACATCCTGCCTCTGGGTGATGGTTGCCTTCCGCCACCGATGGCCTGTTTGATTAGGTGAAACCCAACGGTCTGCGCACTCCTGAAGTGCTCCACCGTGCCCCCCCCCCCCCCCCCCCCCCCCCCCCCCCCCCCCCCCCCCCCCCCCCCCCCCCCCCCCCCCCCCCCCCCCTTATCGTCTCCGTTGCATCCGGGCTGTGATTGCCGTAACTGGCAGCAGAACCGTTTTCGGTACAAGTAGGGCTCCATGCATAATATGATGCCAATTATATTTGGATTTTGTTTCAAGTTGATCAATATTTCGATTTCGTATTTTGCGTTGATTATCGGTTAACGGATATCTTTTCGACCAACGGTGAACCAAAGATATAGTTGCACATTCGTCCCCTTTACGTAATCGAAGTAATATTTCAAAACAACACGTGCTAGGAAGGGAGGGAAAAAGATATCAAATCACATCGTTCAGTTTAATGTTATTTGTCATCGTTAATTTAATAACAAATCGCATTCCTCCCATTCAAGCTGATCAAATGATCATTGAGCGATCGTCTCATTTTTCTACTTAATTTTTTACCCATTTCCACAGCCCGATGAATGGGTAGTAACGATCGTTAAAAACGTATTAAACAGACCGTTCCGTGGTGATCGAAGGTGTGAAGTAGAATGTTTATAACCATCACCTAACAGCCAATAGGGGAGGTGTTAGAGTAGCAAAAAAAAAAAGGAAATTTAGCCACACAAAAACACCTTCAACGAACGAGAGAAAAGACAGTTTTTTTGCTGATCTTCTTCTGTTGATGTCTATACCTTATTAGTCGTTTCATAAATTTGAGTTCCTCGACCCGTTTTCGTCCGTTTTTGTGTGGATCTTCGGTGTCCATGCACTGTAAATGGCGTGTGAATAAGATGCAAACTCTAGGACAATCGATCCATTTACGGTTTACCTTTGAGGGTGTGCGTGTGCTCGTGTAGCGTATTCGTAAGCCACGATGGCAGACGCGATCGTGATAAGAAAGTCGTAGGTGTATCACTCACGATCGTCAAAGCAACCGTTTTACATTACAAATATTAAAGGTTGATTCGATCTACTTTTCTACTTTAGCACATCGAAACAACATGAATACGTAAGCTAACTTCTAAAATGTATCATACAAATCATTTATAATCTAAAATTAACTTAAGGCCAGCCAGAACCGAACAATGTAAATCAACTATTAATGTGCGATCTGGCCCGTTCCTCCGAGAGGTTGGCACGGTTTTGCACCAAACTCACACGATCCGATTAGCATACGATCGCCGATTGCATTATCCTTCCCGAGGCCTCGAGGCCACACACCTGTTATCTTCCGTTTCCGTACATGGCACATGGCCGGTGTCTGGTGTGCGCTTGTATCGTGCAGCTTTCATGAAATAGAAAGCGTTTCGGCGGTCGGTTTTTGCTTTCGGGACGATGTTTTGGCATATAGAAACGTTTGGCGTGAACTATCCGATCCGCGTTGCTGACGTGTTGCAACACGTGTCCTTCGGTTCCATAATGTTGTGTGCCGACAACAGGGGGGGGTTGGAAGGGAAGTAGAAAATGTGTTGCGTAAAGCTGGCGGGAAGCATCAGCTAAACATGAAGCCCGATCGACAGTGTGCCAACGATTGCCAACGAAGGATGGAACATTTGCTGCGCGCTTTCGGATGCGTCGCTGGAGGATGACATTTCCAATTGGGTTCGGTTTATGGTGGCTGTAAAGGCTTGGTTTGTTTGCCTCTGTCTACGTCATTTTGTTGTGTTGGAATGATAAGCAAAAGGAAAGCGAACTATGCGTACAAAAGGCATTCAAAAATGAAGATACTTTTGAGCGGACAATAGTGCGCATTCTTTGGAACATTTTTGCTATTTTAGTAGCAGTCACCAGGAAGTGCTTCTCGACTTCGACGCACAAAAAAAAAAGAGAAACGTACAAGCTGCTGTCAAGGTTTAATGAGATCGTCTATTATACTGCTCATAGAGTGGTATTCTGTTAGCAAACTCCCTTAAACGGTAGTAAGAAGAAAGAAAAAAGACACCCGCAATGTACCACGTCCATTATCTCAACCGTTCTGCCGTGCAGATTATGTTGGCGCGTTTGCCACCTTCACGCATGCCGTCACATTTGTCCGCTTCCATCGCTAGCGCTTTAATGGAGGTATGACGATTACCATTAATCATTAACCTACCCAAAGCCACAAGCTTCCGTCCATTGGTAATCGATCAATGCAAGCGTAATGTCGGAATCAAGAGGAGAGAAGGAAGACGGACAGAAACAAGGCTTATCGATCCCACCCGGCAGGTGGATCGTGCTTATGCTCTCATCCGTCCATAGTGTACCGCAGCGATTTATGCGACACCGTTTGCCGACCGGCGGCTCACACTTACCATCCTTGTTGATGTCCCAGATGACTACACGGGCTCGTAGGCGCGCAAAGTTCAGTGCCAGCTGTCGTCCGACACCACCGCCACCGCCCGTAATCAACACCACCTGACCGGTGACATCCTGTGAACAAAATAGAGAGAAAGAGAGAGAGAGAGAGAGAGAGAGAGAGAAACATATCAACAGTCGAATGCAAATAATCAATGCATCAATGCGATGAGAAAGTATGGGATGGAAATCAATCAACACGATCAACACCGACCAGCACACGAGCGATCTGTGTTGCGGTGATGAGATCGATCGGTACGATGAGATGGTTAGTGGTTGTTTGTTGAGCTGAGGTTTATGCGGTACGCTTCACCATAGAAAGGGTGTGGTGAAACTGTTGCCATACACTATACGGACCTCCCCCGGGCAATGTGGAGGTGTGTTTTTTTTTCCTAAGTAAACGACCTTAAAAAAGAATTACAAATAGACATGTGCGCCAACATGACACACTTCAACAAAAAAAATTAAGGGTGCTGGGTAAGGCAGACGATAAGATACGATTTGTTTGTTTGACCTTTTGCCGGGCCGAAAAAGAAGACCGAGTGTTTGTATTGATTTAGTCAGTTAAAGTGTTTCTTTTACGTTCTAAAAAGCGTAGAAGGGGCTAAGCTTCCGTAAAACAGTTCCCTTACGTACTAAATGGTAGACGATTTTGTAAGCAAAACCGAAAGGAAATCCATTAAAAGGTAGAGAAACTCTTGCTTTCCTTGTTAATTGCCTTCCTTTTGAAACACTACCGATCATCTGTACCTTTCGTATGCACTTGTGTTAAGCAATTTGTTTCGTAAAATAGATTAATTAACTATCGACAGGCTGATTGAAGTGTTCGGTAACAAGTGTAAAAGCGATTTGAATAATTTGCCTTCATTGTCCTGATACTCGTATCGATCGACCTGCTACCTAACGCGCCCCGCTGCTGTTACGGTGTTCTGATAGAGTGCACAAGATAAACCTTCTTTTGCAGTGAAAAGTAAAAAAAAAAACAATACATCAACTGCCTTATGTATGCGCTACCAGCTCCAGCACCGTCGTACAGTACAGCTCACACGGCCCTGTCTCCACGTAAAGCACTTTTATGGCTTGTTTCCTTACCGCATCTTAATAGCCTGTCAAACAAACCCTTTCGGGTTGAGGCGACGACAATGGTTCGTGTCACAAGACTGTCCATCTTCTTCAGCGTTCCCATTGCGCGGCCGTTTCGGCAAACATTGGCACGTTGCGACAGCAGGGACAGACAGGACAAACAGTCAATGCTTGTGGAGAGCCGCTGGGCCTGTTTGCGAATTTGTCAACCGGTACCGTCCGCCCGTGTCAAGGGGATGACGTGATGCGTGATGGGCACGAGTGGCTTCAGTGTCACTGTATGTTTGCGAAGTGCACTACCCCCGTACGCGGGCGTGCAGTGTAAAACCGAAGGGTCGATTGCAGTACCGGCGAGTGCTTGGTTTAATTTTTCGCGTAGAGGATCTGTTTTTTGTAGTTGTTGGCCACCAAATGTATCACCTTTCCTGCGTAAAGTATCACCCAACAGAAAACCGCCCCGGCCGCGACGTAAGCAAATTCGCGAACGCAACAGATAATGCGACTTTAATGAGTGACCCCGAGCGCACAACCAAGCGGCTGCCGCACAAAAACTGTCAACGGCACGACGGGACACGTGGTTGTGTCGTGGCGTCGCGCGTAATTGCCTATTAGTGTGACGCACGGAGAAAGTATGTCGATCGCGATCAAGCGCGCGAAAGGAAAAAATCGTCAAACAGTGAGAGACGTAATGGTAAATTGTGTCCCCGCTCGAGATCATTCACCCCCAGGAACGTTTGCTACGGTGCGGTGATGCCAGATTTCGGGGTTCGAGGGTTCGTCGCTTACAAAACGCTCATCCACCCGTTGAAGTCCTTCGTTCAGCTTTATGCAAGAGTTCTTTTTTTGAAGGCAAAGCGAATTTTAGGCGATTTCAACCAAGCTGAAACGATTCGGCTCGGGGATGTGGGTCACCTTCGTTAAAAGCACTTTCCACCGTGGTTGAACACTTTCGCCCCAGCTTCCCCCTCCCCCCCCCCCCCCCCCCCCCCCCCCCCCCCCCCCCCCCCCCCCCCCCCCCCCCCCCCCCCCCCCCCCCCTTCCCAGCGCCGCGCGGTGCAATTGACATTTGGTGAACAAACAAATAAGCGAAGCAGGATCGGCAAGTACAACCGGTTCCATTTACGGTGCGTTTCACCGATGATACTGTTGTGCAGCTTTTCGTGCAGCTGATGTCATTCTGGGTTGTAGGGAAAAAGAAAGGGAATTGGCCCGGAATCGACCCTACGGCGCTAAAGCAATTGTCTTCGGGGCGGTGATCTTGTTGCGATCTTCAAGGTGATCTGTTAAACATGCTGAAAGCGACAAAAGTACGAAACCACCATGCGTGCCATGGGCTATGGGGCTGTATTTTTGAAGGGATTTTTTCTGCCTTTACACTTCTCTCACCGTTCATGCGCATTCGCTGTGTGTGTGCCACAGCATGACTTCCAGGCATTTATGTAAGCAACATGGAAACATGGTTGTAATGACGGTGCGATTAATGCCCGCCAAATTTTTTACCCCATTCGAAAGGGGGGGGGGGGGGGGGGAGGGCTTTTAGCATTGGAACAAAAAGAAAGAAAAGAAGAAGAAGAAAACGCTTTTCGTGAGAGTATGTTTTTTTGTTTTGCTTCTTTCCTACAGTTACTCAAGCTGGCATGAATTATACATTTGAATGATAACAATTTGAATGCATTCAAAAATGTGGACTTTTTTCTTCTATTATTTCTAATAGCGTCTATTTTAAGGTGCAATGCTTAAGTCACCATTAGTTAAGTAACAGCACCAGCCGTGTAACGGGGCGGCCAGCCAGCTATTATTAAAATATCATCCGCTCCATTTCCATAATTGCTTTCCAGGTCTTGTTGTCACACGGATCAATCGCAGCTCGGATCTTGATCTAATCAACGCAAATCAACGATCACTTAATAATTGCTCACCGTTTAGTGTCCGACGCTCGTGTGCCCGTGGACGTGTCACATAAGACGAAATCTTGCAGGTGCATTCTCCTTCCAAACCTGATCGATCGATCGATCGCGCGCTGGTGACAGATTCGAGTTGCAATTTTCGAGCTTTCCCCTCCCCCCCCCCCCTCGGGCCCCTCCTCCATTCGTTGGTTTAGTGTCCCCGGGGTAAGGTCAGTGAACTATTTGGATGCTTTATGCAACATTTGAACGGAAGTTAATGCGATAGAAGGACCATGAAGCGGGAAATGGTAATTAAATCGTTCAAGCGGAATGTTGCAGTACGATGAAACAAAGCGCAAAGCGTTATGTTGTCATAAGGTTGATTTTAATTTATTTTTAAATTAAAAGCCAATCCATCCATCTTACCGCTTTCTCCGTCGTACGGTTGATCCTATTTCACAACATGGCACAATGCCAAATGTGGATCGGCCTCACCGCAACAAGGTTTCACCCAAAATATTAAATTAACGAACGTTTGCTTCCAAGTGTTCCAAGCCAGCAACACAAAAAAGCTGCACATTTTCTTGCTGCTTCTGCTACGACTGGTAACCGTGATTGAGCTGCAGCAAAACAAAAAATCGCTTAATTATGTGAGCGACAAATGATGCTGTGTATAGTAATGAAGCAAAATCCTCTTCATACAACCAAGTGAAAAGTTTTGTTTTTAGCTAAAAAAAAAAATAATAATTTAATCACTCGTAAATGATGCCGTCCAGAGATGTTAACAAAGAAAACAAGGAATCTTCCTCTTGTTGTTATGATGAATGTACTTCCTTTACTTTCGTCCAGAAGGAACATTTTACACGTAGCCTGTGTGTTCATTAGTGATGCTGATGATGCTGATGGGTTGGGCAAATGTGTGACGGATTCGCTAATTTCTTTCCCTCTTTTGGATTGTGCTATCCCACCTTACCTCTTGATACGCGTGAAAAGCATGGGGCTAACGAAGCTCGCTCGCCTGCCTATAAGGGGGGGGCGGAAGCAACGGCATGACCCATTTTTGGGGTTTTGATGAGTAAAAAAAAAAACGAAACGTCCAACATGGTGGTGGCTGCTGGTACGAAAATCTGTAAAGGTGTATGAACTGCCGGTATGATCAGTTCAGTACATTTCCAGTTCACACCTTTCATCTCATTTCGTTTTACTTGCTGCTAGTCAACGGTGTAAAAGTTAGCAGGTGTTAAGTAATGTAAACTTAATGTTTGTTTTCCACTACTTTGTAGCTTCCCGCACGGAAAACGGTACAATCCGCTCGCAACTGCATCACGTGGTGCAATGAAAAACGTCTTCAGGAAAACGATCGCCAAACGGTTTATGCGCTGCTTAAAATGGAATTTCCGTTCGAGATATCTCAACGTGCAAAATGCTAAACTTTGAAAGAGAAAGAAATCATTTCTACGATGTGTTGAATGAGTTCTGGGAAAGAGATAAGAAGAGAGTGAGTGATAAAACGCCCGATAAAGTCGGATAAAAAAAGGGGGACAGTTTGTAACGCACCGCAAGTTCGTACATTATTCATGTCCGAAACCGGTCCACCGGCGGTCCGGTGGTGATCGGGGTGAAAACAAAACCAAAACAAAAAGATAACGAAACAAACAAAACAAAAAAACCCCCCCAGTCACTCGAAAACTGAAATAAAACCATCCATGAATGGACAAACATCTCTGGTATGGTGCCGCTTTTGTCGAATGCCGATCGTACGAATAAGAGCCGTACTAAGAATATACGTTTTCACTTTCTACTGACCCGCATTCGGTGGTTCGGTTCGGTGTCATGCCGACTGATCATTACACCGTTCAAAATAATACAGGTTTGGAAAAAAAGTGAGATGAACAGCAAGATACACGCTGCTTTATTCACCGTCGTAAGGATGTATGCGGTATGCTGTGTCGTACCCGTTTTTGTCCCTGAAGAAGATGGTAAATGATAATTTAGGGTAATTAAAAGGCATACCGCATGCTTAGCTTCGCCTATTAGCGCATTGCTGTACGTAGCACAGCCCACAAATGCCCACGTAAAATGCCATTGATCAATCGATCATTCGGACCGGAACATCGACTTCACCGTAGTGTTGTTGGCGAATCATCGCATCGAAACGCACTCGTTTCGTGGATGATTTTACCGCTGGTGAAAGTGCAACGTTGCAGTTTCAAGTGTGCAACACAGCTCACTTACTGTAAGAGAACAATTCGCAAGCAACGTCGAAAGCTGAGCGAAAATATTAAGAATGATGTGTTGTGAAATATTTTACAATAAAAATAGTTAAATGTAATGAATCGCGCACGACGCACAGTAATAAAGGGACAGAATGTGCTTGGAATATGAAAAAAAAATTTTGCACCCCTTCGTCTAGATCGTCTGGCATGAATGTAAATCTACGCATTAAAGTATTCGTTATGGAATAAATTAACGTGTCTGTGACGGCGAAGATAATTGTTCACAGACGTGAGGTGTCTTGTAATAATCTGGCAAAAGGTCATTAAATTACGCACATGTGTAGTATATATCTTTAAAAAGTATTTTATATATTTTTTGGAAGCACTAATGAACCGACGATCGGAGCTCTCACGGATGTTCCACATAAGTGTGATCATTATGTTCGCCGATTTCAAGTGATGCGTAAAAGCAACCTTAATTGTACGGTGGATACAAGCAGTATTTTTTTTTGTTTTAATATTCACACGAAACAAGTACACGTTCTTGAGCACGCCGTGGTCCATACGGGAACTCGCCACCGCCAAGGTCAGTCCAGTGCTGGCTGATTGATGATGCTCATCGCTTCAATCAACCCTGCGCCAACAAAACATGCACACACACACACACACACACACACACACACACGTCCAAACACTATTCTCCACACTTATTTACAGCAAACTACACCTACCTTTAGCTTCCGAAACTGGTACGGTGTAAGCGTAAGCACGATCGTTTCGAGCATGTAGTAGATGGATTTCACGAAGAAGATCAGCAGATCGAACAGCAGCGAAAGAAAGTGATCGAGCGGATTTTCGTACAGCATGTCGCGCATTCGTAGCACCATCATGGATCGTTTGGCTAGTAAGTTTGGCTTTTGCGGGTGCGAAATTTAGTGGCTGTCTGCGTACTTTTACACGGGGCTTACGGTTGCTACAATGATTTACACAGCGTGCAGCGTACACTTCACTTCACTTCACTGTATATTTCTGTGCATGCAAGTGAGTTGCTTTCTTTCTCACCACAATGCTCGCTCTCACTGCACAAACAAAACATCAAAAAAAAAAAGCAGAAAAAATGCTTTACAAATTTGTTAGGAAAAAATAAGTTAAGCAATAAGGCTAACAACAATTTCTGCTTGGAGATCCCCCACATTCACACAGCCCAACTAATGAACTGGCACAATTTTTTGGACCCCGGTTCTTACACGGTAACTTCAAATCGGGTCAAACTCCCTGCTAGAAAGCACCACTTACGCCGGAGCTTTCTTTTTTGTTTTGCCGATTCCCTTCGAAAGGCCAACTGGCAACGCGTTGCTCCGAACCGATCCGAACGATCGCAAGTGCCGAACGTGAATGTGCGCGGACAAGTTTCAGCTAGGGCGGAACCGTTGGCGTGGTCTAGCATGATCGAGCGCTATTCTCATACACACACACTCTCTTTCTCTCTCGCTTGCTCTCGCTCTCGCGCTCTGCTCATCTTCACGTTCATTGTTTCGTGAAGATCATGCTTCTCACTAGTGAGCAGTGAGATGAGTGAAGATGCGTGAAAACGGTGCATTTCACCAAATGTAGCAGCAGAAACAATTTCTTTTTTTTTCATCGCGATGAAATGAACGAAACGGCAGTTAATTCCGCTATGTGTGGTTGTGTAGCGAGATGTGCGTCGGAGAAAAGACGGACTAACACAAGCATCTTTACATGACGATTGGTGAGCCACAGCGGTGGATGAACCCGTGTGCGGAAGAGGGAGGGAGGGTCGGGGCGCCAAAACTTAAGATGGTCACACTGTGGACTGACTTTACCACTGTAATCAACCTCGAATGGAATGCTGCTGGGTGGTTTTTTGACATTGATTTGTAAAATATCGACTGTCCAGGGATAATCTGGGCATAATTCCTAATCGAAACCTGAGTGTACCAATCTATGACTATTTCCTCACAAATTCCTATCCAATATTGGAGGAATGTTGAGCGAATATAAAACGAACATATATTTAAATTGTTGTGCCGGACGTTTTCCGCAGTGCGTGAGTACGTACAGTCCATGGAGCGAGAGTTCGTAAATACGTGAGTACGTCCGTACGTACGAATGCTGGCAGAATTACTGAACAACCTTTAAAAGAATTTTGAACAAGCCCCTTACAGTATGCGTCGGTACGTGTGTGTTTACTACATAGCAACCGACCAAAACATAAATCCAAATTTAAAATCAACTGATGACGGTCGCCTACTCTTCCTAACGTTTGATACATCATTCGGTGATGCGTTGCCATGGTAGATCGTAGAAGCTATTGACACAGGTGATTGTGTTTTAGTTCGATTTGAATGTAGCTCGGTTTTATACGGTTAAAAACATTTCTTTCCTAGAATGAAGGATAAACAATGTTTTTCTTTTGTTTTGTCATGAAGGCAGTGTGATGTATTACGATGTTGTTTTTTTAGTAAATTCATGCAAATCAGAGACATAAGTTAAAAAATCATTTTTTTTACGTACAGTACCAAACTCAAGGTTATTTTATGCTGTTCAAAGATACACGCTTCATAATTTACATTTTTTTTAAGCATACCATCGCATTACAATGCTTGACGGCTGGATGACACTGTGCAGAAAATACAAACAGGCTCATTATGGCAGCCTGAAAGCTCATGCCACATCACACCTAAACTGTCGTGCTTTGTAATCCACAGCATCAGGGTTGGTGGTTTATAGCTGCTTTACACCAAAGCCGGTAGCGAACGGGGAGATGGTGGCAGATGATTCCCCACAGCCACAGCCAGCGCTGGCGTACATTTTTATTCCATTGACGTCTCCCTTTTTGAGCACCAATCCATGCGGCTGGATGGCATTATGCAAGATGCGATCAGGTCCGGTGGCGGTCCTAAGAAACTGTCTGTCCGCATTGTATTGCACACCGCAGACGGAATTTGGCCTATCCCGAAACCGTACCTAAAAGTGGACCGGTTTTATGGAGCTTGGAGCTAATGCTAATGAAGACGCACCGTTGAAAGCTATATTACGAACTCCGATGTAGACGATGAGACTACAGCGTTACAACGATATCTGATGATTTGTGGGTTTTTTTGCTTATCACCCTTCTGGATAACTAATGATGAATTTTTGTGATAAATAGTTCAACTTCCACATGTTTACCCTTTCCGGTGCACAACTGTGCTACAAATCATATTACAGATACGCGTCGCCCAACCCGCCCAAGTGGTGCACATGCAGTTTATTTGCGTTTCGTAATCACTCACATTGCGCCAACGCCACAAAGGTTATACAGCCGTTGGGGGCGCCATTGTGGTGTGAAAAGCCTTCACATTTAGTACCACCAAGATGACCACCGCTAGGTTCACGCAGGTCAGGTGTACCGAACGAAACATGGAGCGGAACAGCACAAATATGTATGCGCACGGAGAGATTCACATTAAACTATTAATTTATTATTGGTTGGCGTGTAGTGTGCTTCCACTTACCACTTTGGATTGTTGTATTGGGATGTGGTTAAAGTTGTCGTGCAAGAGTTTCACAACTGACGATGAATTATGCTGGGAAGGAGTGCTGCTATACGATTCGGCTATTTTGGTTGAGTGTTACTTTAATTGGTCAATTTAACGTAATTATGGGTATAAAAGTAAGACATAACCGTTTCGTTTAGGGAAGTGATAGCCTCGAATGGAGTTAAATAAATGTAAATAAATGTAATTTTATTAACAATCCAGTAGGACACGATAAACCATTCGAAATCACCAGAAAACCGAAAACTGTACTGTCAAAACTCACGACGGCGATGAAAGTGTATGTTGAAATGCAGATTGCATACCTTCTGGCGCCGTAACTTCAGGAGACAGTTGTACGGCGCTACAGTTGATTGCATACATTTAGGCGCAATTTATTCTATCATTCGGTTAATAATAGAGGCACTCATTCAGCTTCAAACCTGTGAAAAATTTCTTTCTTTCTCTTTAAATTTCGGAACATTTTGAGAGTAGAAGAGCGATAAATACAACAATAAATCAGAATCCGGTATTCTCTAGCGTAACGGAAAAAAGAGAAACTTAAAGGAAAAACAAATGTTTATATTTTGCTATCGATATCCGAGCTAACGCACGTTTCAATGCGACAGTTTAGTTAACGCAATGGTAAAGCAGTAACGCAATCCTACTCCAACAAACTTACAAGCTACAAAGTAGAAACCCAGTACAAAGTAGAAACAGATCGTTGAAGTTAGATTCTGACTTTCCTTACCTCTCAAACAAAATCTTAAAAATTATCTAGCAAAAAATGTAACTATTAACGGCCAAAAATATCCTGCAATCTTCAACTAACCTTACTGGGAAAGGAATTTTACATCGCATCACATCGTTTCTTTGCGATTAACTTTTAATTACATCGTTTCATCTGAAGCAAAACAGATTCTACATACATGTAACACATTAATACAGCTAGCGGATTAATGGTTCACCAGTCAGCATGAAAGCAAACGGTGCATACGGCTATTGTAAGATAGTACTAATACGCTGCTTATTGTTATGCTTATTAGTTTGCCTGCTGCTCCTAGCATCGCATCATTGATCGCTACCATCATAAGGTTTTAAAGTTTCGTCTGAAAGATCGTTTCCACACTTCCTGCCGATATCATATATCTGGGTTGAAGTTTATAATTGTTTTGATAAAATGTTCACTGCTGCCGCCGTAAACGCTAACTTTAGTGCAGTTCTTTAAAGGTGCATAGTTTTACATAGCATTTTCCCTCATTTACCTACAACAAACGTACCATAAGCCAACAGGTGTTGGTTTAACAATCTTCCACCATCATGCATCCTGTGTTATAGTGCCCAACGCCCCCTTCCGAAATATACACACAACAAACATATACACATATGCAGTGAAAATAGCATGCAGATTTCTGTTTTTCTCTGTAATCCCATTAGTACTTAACCGTGTCCATTTATTTAGATTTGGGCTTTTTTCATCTTTTTTGTTTCCCAGACACACACAAAGACAAACAGGACATTAAAACAAGACAAAAACAACAGTAAACACTTTTACGGTGTGCTTTGGTTTTTGATGCTCTTTAAAATAAACATACGTTATTTATTCACGTCACTATGCTTGGAATGGTGTGTACGAGTATGAGTTTTGTGTTGCATTATAAGTGTTTATTTTGCGCGTGTTTTTTTCTTGGGTCTCTCTCTCTTCCCATCGGTTCTGCCGGTTCGCCATTTGGATGTACGTTAAAGGGGTTTTTGTTTTGTTTTTGGTTTTGGACATTTAGTAGTTACATAAAGATAAATATGAATATGCATCTTTTGTCTGCTGCTCTCGTTTGCTGCTGCAAAATTGTTTGGTTTTTCGGTTCCACCTTCGTACCATCCCGTCTGCAGCCGTGTCTGCACGCTATCCCTCGCTCGCTAAACAGTTTCCTCTGTTTAGAAACTGGTAATCATGTAGTAGGGTGGTAATAAATATATAACAATAAATTCAATACTAATTGTAGCTGTTTGGATGCTCCTGTTCTAGCTGCCAGCGCAGGTCACTCTTTCTTGTTTAATCAGGCCTAACATAATTGCCCTTTTCCACGGTCCTTTCTCCCCCATCCCCCAGAAGAAGAAGAAGCAGAAGGAGGAGGAGAAGGACGAGAAGGAGAAGGATGTTACACGCTTTTCATGTTATATATCGCTTCACGTTAAATGCATCTATTTTAAAACATGGGAAATACACATTGTTGCAAACACAAAATGCATTCCTAGTGTATGTATTGCTAAACGGATAATAACGACGAAATAGTAATGTTCGCTTTGTATTGCGTATTGCATACTTTCAATGCGTTGCGTTCATTTGTAAAGTATGCAATTCGCACGACAAAACTGTCGACAACTCATTCAATTGGCGGTTTGCTCACGCTCATCGGGTGAGAAACAGCGCATTACCGCTGTACAAATGTTCTCGCTCACCACCGTACCCCTGTACGGTTTCATCAAAGTAGGCGCACCGGTACAACGGTGCCATCGGTATCAGTTGCTGCTAGAAACGTGCACGTGTAATCGTGTTACACGCTAAATTGAAAAAGAAAACAAAAAAAAAACCAAACACGGCAAGCGACAATTTACATTATTTGTGTGTGTTTGTGTTTTTTTTTTTAAAGATTGTTGATTGCAGCAAATATCTGTGATTTGGGCGGCACGTACAAGATGTAGAGGAGGTTGGTGATTATCTTTACGATTGTATAGTAAACGTGTGTTTTATTCTTGATTTTTTTTTCTGGGGGGTAAGAAGGAGGGATGCTATTGACATTGTATATGTATATAATGTATATAATGCATGTATATATATCTATAGTATATCTTCATAGTGGGATGCATCCTTTTATCAGGGTTTTCCATTGCCATGTACCACGCAGCGTAGCGTTATTCCCCGCTTCGATCGAATTACTTCCAATCGTTCTGCAAATCCCGTTTTAAAAGTCTGTGCGTCCGTATGCGTCCTGCACTGTTCATATGTGGTTTGTTTTGTCTTTTTCCTCTGCCTTTGCCTTTCTGCCTTTATTTGCCCCCTTTAAATGTATATGTCTATATAATTTATGTGAAATAGCTCAAAAAGTATCATATATATATATAATAATCCATTACAGATTTGGTTTGTATGAGATTCCCTTTTTGTGTGTGTGTGTGTTTTTTTTGTTCTTTAATTCTTTGTTTTTTTGTTTGTTTTAATTTTAATGTTCGTTTATCCGTTTCAACGTTGGCCATTTTCCTAGCGGTGCATTTGTCGGGTTCCGTTTGTTCCGTTCGATTCGTTTAGTGTTTTCAACAATAAAATTAATGTTTTAGTTTTGTGTGTGTGTATGTATGTGTGTTAGAAACGTTCGTTTATGTGTATTATCCCACAAGGTTTATAAAGGTAAACGAAACAGAAAGAAAAAACCGATCGCCACCCTGTTTAAGCTGTTGAGGTGGAACGCTGGTAGAGCGAAAGATCAAGCGAAAACTGAACTCAGCTACGATGTCAAAGATGTACTTAAAAAAACAGTGCAAAATTTGGTTTGTTGAAGTAGAGTTGTATGAAACATAATCCGGTTTATTATTCATCTTTCTTACTTAGTTAAGCGCGCGTGATTTAGCGCGTTGTGCTTCAACAGGTTAGGTTAACAGATTCAAAATAAGTTGCACGAAACGTGTTACTCCTTGTTTTGGAAAGTGAGGGTGGGGGTTAGTGTAATTGTAGTTTTGTTTGCGTTTTGTTTTGTTTTGTTTTACTCAGTCTCTGATTAATTCGTTTTTTTTTATATTCATCTCTCACCTTCATCTCCTTCGCATGTCTCGTTTTGCAGATTTTTGTTTATGATTCCATTGTTTCCATTTTTTTTGCCCATTGTTCCTTTGTAAAGTGTAAACAAATCACCACCACCATCTTGCGCCCAATTATTTTGTAGAAGTTCTTTTTTTTTTGGTTTTGGTTGTTGCTGTCGCTTTTACAGTACATTTGGTTTTGGTTTTGTTCATTAATTAGTATATATTATATTTTTAGCTCAAACGCAACACTGGCGCTCTCGGTTTCCATTTCTGGTTGGCCCGTTTGGTGGTGCGGTAAGATTTTTTTTTTGTTTTACCGTGGTGTGTTTGGTACATACATCTATATAATGTGTGAGAGAAAGATGCTCTTAACAGTGAGCGGTAAGTTTCGTTCGAAGCAAGTTCACTCGCACACAAAAGGAATATCGCAACATCGGTTTGCAGATGCGGACGATCCATTTGTTACGTGTGTTTCCTTATCAAACTTTACCTCTCTACCTAGAGTCCACTATCAGTCAGTATCATAAAGTTAGTTACTTGAATAGAGTTGTCCCTTTTTTGTTGCCATCGTTTTGTTTGTGTCTTAAGCTTTTGGCGATGTGGATTGGAAATTGAATGCCCCCAAAACAGCCGAAAGGTAGTGTATACGGCCGAAATATAGCTTTAATACGTGTGTTCATGTGTGTGTGTTTTTTTTCTCCAACGATCATCCAAACACTCCATACCGTCCCATACATCCAAACAGAACAAACGAGCCCACCGGAAACGGTCACCGGTCAGTATGCGCCCTGTTGGTTTTGCTGTACTTAGATCGACTGGCTCTAAGGCATTCCACGTGCGGTTCCCACATACGCCCGGACAAGCTCGAATCCCTCAACAGGCTGGAGTTGAGGGCTTCAAGCTGTCGTGCTGTCGGTGTTGGATGGCAATAGGCGCGAGAACACGAACGCTTTGGCCGAGCTCGGTTTATTTCGCTTGCGTGTGCGAAAAACCATTTTATTATGCGTTTTGAGCTGTGTACGGTAAGGTTAACACTTAACCTGGTGCGGCTAAAGTACAATATCTGCTCATCTTACGTGTTACGCCTGGGGCGTGTAAGTGAACCACGCACACTCCCGATAGTTGCCGCTCTAGATAGAATTACGGGGGATGTGTGTATGTGTGTATGAATGACTTAGTGTTTTTTTTTTTGGTTTCATTTTGGGTAGCTTTTTAGTAACATGCATACGTTGAATCACACATTAAATCACTAATGGGTAAAATTGGAATAAGCATAACGTTTTTCGTTACTTTCATAAAGTACACATTTTCATCGAACAATTACATCGCCTAGTTGCTTCCACGCTTTGGAGGAAAATTTAAACACTAAAATGCATTTTCTTCTTCTCGTGTAATGTATGTGTGTGTTTTTGTTTTTTTTTCTTGATCGCTGTGTCAGGTTTGCTGCTTTCTGTATGTGTGAGTATGTATACTAGATGGTTGACAGCACGCTCACGCTTGTCTACTACCACTACTAAGAAGCGCGCGTCAATTACACAATTGCTCCCGCAAGCAGATGAAAGGTTGACACCTGTCAAACGTCGCTAACGCGCGTTGGTGTACCGCTGTAAACGCATTTTGCTTGTCCCGTGCCGCACTTTCTCTTTCTCACTCTCACGGATTTGTTCGCTTTTGTCACAGACGCGCTTACTTCTAGCAGTCGCAGTAGAGACGGCATTGACGTCTGTTTCTACAATAAGGAATCAAAAAATATATATTTTCTTTCCCTTTCATGCTACCCTTCCAAGTCACCCTTAAAATGCACCTTTCCGATTGTATCCCTTTTTTTGTATCCCTCTCACGGATCTTTCTAAAACCTGGTTCGTTCGTGTTGCGGTGAGTCACTTCCTTGCGGAACCCCTTCTCACTGTTGTGAGATGTGTTGCTGTAATGTGAATGATTGTTTACCTTCTAACTCTGTAGTTGTTTGCTGCTTGTTGGAATGTTGGTTGCCTGCTTGTCTGTCTGCTATCAACGCACATCAAATGTGCTGCCCGTATCTCTATCCTAGGTTTTTGTTTAAATTTACTCCTACCTAATAGCTGCACTGGTTAAGACTGTACGCTTGTTGGCTCGAGACGGTCTCGAGAATGCGCCTTTCCTTTTTTCCCACTTTTCCTGANTTTTTTTTTCTTGATCGCTGTGTCAGGTTTGCTGCTTTCTGTATGTGTGAGTATGTATACTAGATGGTTGACAGCACGCTCACGCTTGTCTACTACCACTACTAAGAAGCGCGCGTCAATTACACAATTGCTCCCGCAAGCAGATGAAAGGTTGACACCTGTCAAACGTCGCTAACGTGCGTTGGTGTACCGCTGTAAACGCATTTTGCTTGTCCCGTGCCGCACTTTCTCTTTCTCACTCTCACGGATTGGTTCGCTTTTGTCGCAGACGCGCTTACTTCTAGCAGTCGCAGTAGAGACGGCATTGACGGCTGTTTCTACAATAAGGAATCAAAAAATATATATTTTCTTTCCCTTTCATGCTACCCTTCCAAGTCACCCTTAAAATGCACCTTTCCGATTGTATCCCTTTTTTTGTATCCCTCTCACGGATCTATCTAAAACCTGGTTCGTTCGTGTTGCGGTGAGTCACTTCCTTGCGGAACCCCTTCTCACTGTTGTGAGATGTGTTGCTGTAATGTGAATGATTGTTTACCTTCTAAATCTGTAGTTGTTTGCTGCTTGTTGGAATGTTGGTTGCCTGCTTGTCTGTCTGCTATCAACGCACATCAAATGTGCTGCCCGTATCTCTATCCTAGGTTTTTGTTTAAATTTACTCCTACCTAATAGCTGCACTGGTTAAGACTGTACGCTTGTTGGCTCGAGACGGTCTCGAGAATGCGCCTTTCCTTTTTTCCCACTTTTCCTGACCGGTGTGTGCGATTTGTGCTATGAATTCCGCGTGTGATGTGTGCGATTTTTAATCGCCCTTTTGTACGAAACGAACCCCAACTCACCCGACTAGCGTCTGTCTCCTATCCGCACCAAAATATATACTTTTCAATTCACTATCTTTGTTTTGTTTGTTTTTTTTTTGTTCACCCATATAATCATAATCATCATTATCAGCTCCAGTGGTTTAGTAGCTTAAAATAGTTAGGGGATCCTTTTATCTCCCACATATTCTCTGTTGTGTTTTTGTTTTGTTTTAATATAATATAATGTATATATATATATGTATATATTTATATATAATAATGTGTATGTATAGATATATGTATGACGTTTGTATCTCCATTTGGTTTTGTATGCCTTTTGTAATGGGGTAGAATGGTAGGATAAATATCCATCTGGCCATGCCATCAACGTACCCGTCCGCAGCTACGCAGACACGCTGCTAAGTGAAGTTGGTGAAATGATTCAGTTTTCAAGTGTACGTTTCATGCAGTTACACGAGGTACATAGGTGATTTGGTTTTGGAGGTGCACATGGGCCTACCACCCAGTAAGTAACATGATTGATGTGATTAAGTTAATGATAAGTATTCCGTTGGTTCAAAGGTATCCTAGAGGCTGCCATGTTGTCTCCTTGCTGTTAATGCTGGTCTCCCCCAGGTGGAGGGATAACCCTTTGTGCAAGAATGATATTCAAAAGAAGGTGTTGATTTTCGGTTACTGCTTTGTTATCCTAGTGCACGGTACCAAATGTGCTCCGTTTCACATATCCGGTCGGTCCACTTTGCAGGCTGGTGGGCAAAGTCGACCGATCGGGTAAACGGACATTCGTGTACGGTACCGTGTCGTTTGATGGGATCGTCTGATTGGATTCTGACAAATTGACAGTACACCATTACCGCTCAGTTTGCTGCCGCTGGTGGTGCTCTTACAGTACAGAACGGTTTCACTTTTACCGTGCGTATGTGGTTAGCGGTTTTGTGTAGAAATGTGTGGGTTTGCTTTTTTCTTATATAATGTGTTTTTTTGTTGGTTTTTGCCTGTTTCGTTTCATTTTGTGCCGTCATCCGTTTGAGTGCGTGCATCCGGTTTCGCTTCGCGTAGGTCTGGTTAATCGATTCTTCCGCAAACTCCGATAGCTTGTTTGTCGTCATATGCCAATGTTTTGCGCTTCCAGCTAGCAGTCTTCCCAAAGTGGGAATACTAAGCTTGGAGAAACTGGTTTTAAATAGATGTTTTGAAAGAAACCAATAATTACCTAAAAAACGAAAGTACAACGGAAAACCAAAATGATATAAAATTGACTTAACTCGAAACACTAAATCCACTGTCTCTCTCCCTAAGCTTACCATGTTAACATTTCAGATCTTATTTAAAAAAAAAATTAAAATGGTACTACTTAAACGAAACTGTCCAACTTTAACTAAGCTCAACTAAACTGCAACGTTTGTTCACCACTTATTGGTGATTCACTTGTCCACTGGTTTGTCGCCGGTCTTTGCTGCTTCCGGTGCCGCATTTCCATCCTTTTCCTGATCCTGCGAGCCCTTGTTACTGCTGGTGGATTGTGGCAGAGCCTTAAGGATGGCGTGGACCTCTTCCGCGACGGCCATCAACACAAACTCGAACTGCTGCCTGGTGGCCACCAGTCCGGCACGCTGATCGCGCAAGTGTTCCAGTGTCGCCGCTATGTCGATCTCTCGGGCGCCCTTGTTCATGCGACCCAGCACCAGATCGAGCAGAATGTACGCACCGGTGCGTCCGGATCCGTTGCTGAAAATGTAGCGAAAAAGCAACGTTAAAAGTGAGCATATTACAGATTATGCATCAAATATGTACACAACATTGCCTACATTTAGGCGCACACCGGCTTACCTGCTGTGGACAACGATCGGACAGGAACGGCCGCGGTACGATTTGTTGACCTTGCGCCTAAAGTCAAGCAGCGCCTTGGCGGACGTTGGTACGCCACCCTGCGGCCAGGACAGGAAGTGGAACTGCGTTACGGTGCGCGTTTCCCCGGTGCGCAGGTTCTTCAGGTAGAACGAACGCACGAGATAATCATCGCACCAGATGTGTTCGCTAACCAGATGCACCTCGTAGATGTGGTACACCTCGGCACCTTCCTCGGGCCAGTAGCGAGCGCACGCCGGTTCGCCGTTCTCTTGCAGACGGCACAAGGCAACCAGCACGACGGCACCCTGCTCCCACACCATCTGCCAGAAGTGGGCCAACGTCGACTGCATTGGTCCCTGGGCGGCCACATACGCTGGTGCGCGCGGATCGTGATCGGTGATGGTGGATGCGTTAATGTAATCCATGCCTTCCGCGTTCGCCAGATGGTTCAGCACGACACGCGAGTGATCGTACGGTAAGGGTGCACCGGGGCGATTCAGTGGCGCGCACTGCGACTGCAGCGCCGCATCACGTGCGCTCGGTTCCGCCTCGTACCGACAGAGTGCTTCCCATTCGCGCTGCAACCGTCCCTTGTTGCGCAGATGGTCCTCCATGTACGACAGTACCATGTGTCCGGTAGAGATGTCCATGTTCGTTAACGCTGGTTCTTCGCTCCAGGAAGACGTGCTTGACCGGGACGATGGTGGTCTGGCTTCGGCCTCCTTCGTAAGTGCGGTTATCCGGCCACCGGGTGAATCGGAACCGGTCGGTCCAGTCTTCCCACCGGCCATGCGCGCCCGACAGAGGTCCTGATAGTCCTTGCTTGAACTGTCGCCACCACCTAGCCCAGATTGTAACCCACCCAGTTTGTCCTTTTTCTTGTCGTGCTTGCGGATCAGGAACAGTGTCATCGCGACAACAATGACAGCTGCGGCTCCCGCTCCGGCAAACATGTACGCCATCACGTGCGTTACGTTCGGTCCGTCTTCAACACGCTTCAAACGTTGCGACGAAACGGCGTCCATTTCCTTCGTCTTGTCACCGACACCGGCCTGTATGACAAGCACACCCAACCGACGGGACAGGTTGTTCTTGAAGCGGCTGTCGTTGATCTGCTTCGCAACATCCGCGGCCGTTTTGCGGTCCGGGTTCGCTTCAACACGGAACGATACCTCGTGCCGGTCGACCCGTGGATGCGTGAAGTAGCCCTGCATGTTAAGCAACTCCGCCAGGGCGGCCACAATGCGTGAACCATCCTTCCAGTTGTCGATGCTGCGGAAATACGAAAGAAAGAGAGCAAAGTTTTACTCCACGATACGACTAAATGTAGGCAATTCCCCACACAGCCAACTACCAACAGCACTTACGGGTTCTTTAGGATAACGTGCGCGTATTCCGTGTCGACCGAGTGCGGTGCATGATCATCGTCCGTGTGGGCAAACAGTTCCTTCTTCGACTTGGGTCGCTTATCGTCACCACCCTCGGCAGCGTGTGGCTTTTCCTCCGTCGGTGCCATCTCCTTCGGTGGTTCGCTCGGGCTCTGTCCAGACGGTGGTGGTGCTGCCGGAGGTCCCGGCTTCTTGACGTCTAGCCGTTCCCGCCGCGTAAAGCCAAGGATGTTATCCAGCAGGGTGCGTGCTTCGTCCTTGCCGGGTCTACCACCCGACTTGGGAACGTACACGAATCCTCCCTCCGTGTACAAACCGCCCGCTTCCGGACCCGGCGCATACGCTGCCACAGCCGACTCGCGCAAGTTTCCTGACGCTGGTATTTCATTGCGGGCATGCGATGCCGCCTTGTGCGGATGCGTGTAGAATTTGTCCACGTTCGGATCGTTCGCTTTAGCTGCTCCCGCTTCCTGCTGCAGCCTGTTCATGTTTTCCGGCGCAAAGTTGGAAATCTTCGGAATGTGATGCTCTTTCGCATACTCCCGGAAGGATGACGTCTTCGGATAGATGTACTCAAACTCCGGATCTACGTCAGCCGGTGTCAAACGTTCGACCAGCTCCTTCAGGGCACGCTCCTCATCGTTCCCAGTTTGCTGATCGTGGAAGATACCCGTTCCAGTCGATCCACGTTTGCTCGCACCGTATGCCCATTCGCGCTCACCTTCCGGTGTCTTGAACGGCAACAGTTGGCTGTCCTCGATCTCGTTCATATCAGCACCCACTTCCAGATAATCCGTCACGTCCGGTGGATGCTGCTGTTGGTCGACATTGTACTGCTTCAGCATGCGTCCCAAAGCAATGCGGCGCTGCAGCTCTTGCAGACGAGCCCGCTCAAGATCGGCCGAAGGACCGCGTGGATCCAATGGAATCACCTCCGGAAGAATGTCCAACTCTACCGGCGACTCTAGCTGCTGTTTCGCGAATGCTTTCTTCGGTGGCGGATAGTATACCTCATCGGCGTACTCCTCGTTCGGTGGTGTAAAGCGCACGAACGCAAGCGGACTCTGCGGACCCAGGATCTCGGGATCCGGCGCTAGATTAGCGCACAACGTCTGCGGTATCTCCGAGTTGGTGCGGATGGCAAAGAGTGCACCCTGGATGCGGCACTGGGTGAACGGGTGCTCCCAGCCGAGGCCGGCTCCCTGGAGCTCCTCGAGCATGCGTGCCAGGATGCGACTCTGGTCCTCCTCCAGCGGCTTCCGGAAGAGTTCCTCCGGCTCCAGCCCATACTGCGGTAGACACTTTCCAAAGGCGAAGTCTGGAGTGGAGAGAAAAAAAAGAAGTTACAAGAGACCATCACTAATGACATCCAGATGGCGATCAATTACAACACGCTCAGCGAGTTTGGTCGAGAGAGTCAAACTAATTAGAGAACTTATACACGGTTGGATCTCTCATTAGGAGGCAGTAAATTCCAAAGAAAAAACGAGACTGACACTTAATTGGATTCGCGTTATTTCCATCACCGACTGACAGTTTTTACCCGGTGGGTTTTGATTGATAGCAATCAAGCAACATTCACGTCGGACGGAATGGACACATACTATCTCGTTCTGTTTCTCGCATTTACTCAGTTTGAAAATGAACCACTTCTCAAACGGATGGATAAAATATTCATCCGTACTAAAAGCGTACTAGTGAAAGGGCGGGCGTTGTAATACTTACCATCGTAGCACCATTCCAGGTGTTCCAGGCAAAGTGTTTCCGCAAAGAGGCAACCTGGAATTGAGCAAGAGAAAACACCGATAATACGGATAGTGAGATAGTGATTAGTCAAGAGTATACTCCAATGTAAGCACGGGTGGGCTGCAAGTATGTTCGCCCGTGAATTATTAAGCCCTACGCAAATAAGGACGGCTCTGCTAAGCCGGCGTAGTACAGAAACAGATAAATCATCGTGATAACTTTAATGGCTCCATTGAATGGAAGGATTCAAACACAAAACGAGATCACTTCAACCAGGCTCACGGGTGCTTATCCACCGCTTAAAGGCGCCTTTTGTTCCGACAGCGCTCAACGGACGACTCGGTACCGAGCGATACTTCGTTTCGCTTCGGCGTAAAGAGCAACTACCACGCGTACCGTCTGTCGACTTGAGTGATTGCTTGAGCCGTAATGATACACACGCGCCCGTTTTGCACTGTAAAAAAGCACCCCCGCAGGCGTATTATCGAAAGTATCTCTCTAACCCGCCTGTGGGAGTTAAAGGTCTGTACGTATCGCGCTATACATCTTCTTAACCATACTGGCGTGTGACAGGGAGTGTTTAGACACAGGCAAAACCGATGCAAACCGTTTTTGATTAATCCCACTGCATTAATAAATAAAACCCAAGCGAACGAAAACAACTGAACCGTACCGAGCGATAACAGTTCGCCGGTTAAGATCGCTTTTGAAGCATGAAAGAAGATTTAAAAAAATGGAACTGATAAGCGTACACGAAATACAATGGCCGGCTCAATCTTAATCATTGCCAGTGGCGATGGATTTTGATGGGCTGTACGGAATTCTCGGATATTCTCGCACTGCTGCCTGATGAGTCGGCCACAGTCGGGTTCGCCATGGTACAATTCCCCCAAAAGGCTGCACAGCACAGATGATAACTTCAAGGACACCCATATACAGTGCAAAACAGTGTGGGTGATAAACCTCCGTACCGAGGCAACTTGGGAGCCTCCCAAGACATTTCATACTTCGTACAGGCAAAACGTGTCCTTTTTTTTTCTTAACGCAAGCAGACATCAACAAGCAAACACGGCCGGTGTGTGCCACATTCATACCTCACTGGCGCTGATAATGTGCCGTGGAAGCCTTTTTTCCCAGAATCTTGCAAACCGAGCTGTGCTGGTGTGGATATTTGCTTCAAGCTCATCTCTGCTGTCCAACCTCATTAGCGAACAGACCAAACATCCTTCGCGGTACCAGTTCCCAACCGGTGCGGGGTGAAGGATGTGACTGGATTATCTGACATTTAGGTGAGTGGTTTATTTCTTTCGATGGTGACATGAAAAGTGCTTCAGCGTAGTGGCGTTGGTTAGCACTCCTTCGCGGAGTTTCATTTGCCTCTGTCTGTGTGTGTGTGTGTGTGTGTGTGTGAGCTATTTTTGCTTGGTTTTGTTTTGTGCGTCTGCCTTGTATCTTGCATAAAATATTGATTTGGTGGATGATGTCTTTCGGTTTGCTTTCGCCAGCAAACGGGCACTGAATGGTAAACGTAAAAGAAAAAAAGCTCCGATGAAGCATTCAATGATTTATGGTGATTATTTTGTGATTATGTTTTGCTTAGATCATGTCATCTGTCAGTTATAAAATTGTGATTCTGAGCAAATGGGACAAAAGCGTCTGCACACGAGAACCGGATCGTAATGAAATTTATACCGAAGCAAAGAACGGTACGGCACGAGCGACGGTTGTAATGATGAATGATCAGATTGATTGAAATTTGGTAGCCTTGTCGGGTGATACCTCACTGGATGGAATTACGAGTGAGTTGTGTACATGATTACGCCACGCCTGAAGGTATGCAAATAAGATCTACATAGATCCTTTTTTTACACCGTTACGTTAGTTAATAAGAAGTATTGCATACCTTCAGGCGTACATGTGCATCTTCAGCTAGCTGTGTCTGTTCTGGCAAGTATGTGAACCGCTTACCAAAACTATCCCACCAATAACGTGACACTAGAAGCGTTTTTATCTTTCGTTTGTCACCCTATAAGCAATTTGTTAAAGTTAGCTTATTTTTTTTGAGCTCGTACTAACGAAAAGAAAAAAAATAGTATTGTTTAACTAAACTTAAGTCATCAAAATCATTACCCTGTTGGGGGTTGTATCGTGCTAATGTTTGACACTACACTACCAGTACATCCTCAGTAACTATTAGCAGAAAAGTCCAGCAGCTTGAATGATTTCTATTTACGCTTCAGAAACTTCGAAACCATTCATTTGAAACGCATTTCAACCGGGTTCACAAGTTCTAGCGTCAGCACTTAATACCAGATCGATATCGGTCCGTCGATTGACTCGTGACGTTTCAATTTGATTCAAAGCCCGGGTGTCTATAAATAGATCGGTACCGCTTGTTGACGGCTTCCCACGGCACTCGACCTACTCGAGAGAACCATCCCGGCTTAGTAAACATATGCTTTTCCTCCTGAAAAGCAATCGCTGAAGTTTGGTGGTGGGATGGGTCGGTGCGAAGAAATAAATTCCCTGCCCGCCAGGTCAAACGCAACCAAACCGAAACCGCTGTTTGGGAAGGTTGGTCGGGAAGAAGGAAGCAACACAACCATTCCTGATGCTTCATATCGCTGGTTAGATAGCGTGTCGTTATATGTTTTTGCTTGTGTACCCTTAATCGAACGGTGAAGAAAACTGTCGCCATCGGCTTGGTCTGTCCTTTTCCCACTCCCGTGTGAATCTGTGCCATTAGCAAGCTGCATACTCGCACACATGCCATTCCCATCCTGCTGGGAGGAATATTAAACAACATTTCAATAAAATAAAAACCTGTTAACCAGCAGGCACCAGATGGCAGGTGGTGAGCACTAAAAATAACTTCGAACCATTTTCGGAATTCCCCCCCCCCCCCCCCCCCCCAGGGGAGAAGGGGGGGGAGGGGGCTCGCTTTTTCCTTTGTAGGCCACCATTCCATCGCACCAAGACGCTTCATCCTCTAGCGGTGCAATTTCCACTTTGCATGCATGCCCTGATATGCATCTCGCAGGACGAGACTTTTCTTGCCACTTTCCCTCGAAATTTCGGTCCGAAGCAAAGCGTCTTTTGTTTTTCTTACCACCCACTTACTCTCCAGTGGAGTAATGTGTTGGAGCAAAAACGAAAGAGGAAGAAAAATGTTCGTTGTAAGAACATGTTGAACATCTTCGGGCACGCATCGTGCACCGTGCGCCACTGTTCGTGACACACGGTACCGACGTTGGCGCTTTTTTTGCCACTTTTTTCACTTGTCTGCTCGGTTTGATACTACGGTGCGTGTGTGAGTGTGCTTTTTTTTGCTATGCGTGGGAAAAAGTAATTATGAGCTTATAACATTTTGACGCAAAATGACGTCAAACGAATGCTTAAATGTGATTCGGACGGAGAGTGTAATTTATTTTTGCTTATATTAAGCTTTAAACGAAAAAAAGCAACTCGGGCAAAAACAGCAAAAATTATCCCAACGCCGTTTAGGAAAATTTCAAACAAAAAATCCATTTAATTGATGTCCGCGTTTCACGCTCCGCTGCGATACACACGCATTTATGTATGTGCCCGGTGTAAAATGGCGCATTTAACGTTGAGCGTCTATTATTTGAAACGAAATCGGTCTTGCCAACGCCAGCAGAACAATGTGCACCTGTCTTTTCTGTGATTTACATTGTTGAAATTTAATCCTGCATTCCAATAAAAGCTTTTCTTCCTCCGTTTCATTCCCTTCGGAATGGCACCGTCTTCCTACGCAAGCTCCAAACACACGGATCGGTCGGTGGTAGATAAGCATCGTCCTATGGAAGCAACACAATGAATTAGTAGCATAGCAAAAGCGTTGTTTCCGCCATCGTTCCGCCGTATCGCTTCACGTTTTGCGCATTTTGTTGGCATGGAAAAATACTAACAAACGCGAGTGATAAGCTGTCAAATTGACGCAGTCAACCGAGCTGTGGTGAGTTCGCGCTCAGCGCTCAGCAAAGCAACTCACGGCCGAATGGAGAAGTGTGAGCTCACTCATCACTCATCGCTCACCGCTCACCGCTAAAGGGCGAATGACGTCAAACTGGTATGAAAAACTTTCGGGACCGGTGTTTCCACGGCTTGGCAGTCTGTGCGCTGCTAGCATTTTTATCCAGTTTTGTTTTGCTTTAGAGCACGACAATATTTTATTACCGACCATTTTCCCTTCGGGGCCCTATCGGGGGTTTCGACCAAAGCAATGCTCCACCCCCTCCCATAAAGCGAGACTGAGATGGAAAGCGAGCGTGGGTCGTTTTAGAGTTGCGGATGGCTTTCCGTTATTTTTTTCGTCTTTTTCGACCCGTAACGATTCAACCTTTGGCATTCGAACGGGCGTACGCACGCAACCGTGGCGTGTACGTGCCGACGCTGCAAACGTCAATGTTAGGCCGGTTTTAATGTGCTGCTTCCGGGTCGGTTTTTTTTCTCTTTCCTTTCTGCACCCATTTTCCAAAAGCCAGCACAATTGTCAGGCTTCTTGGCAAATTCTGCGAGCAAATGCTATGGTAAACATGTGTGGAAGTATGTGAAAGAGGTTGAAGCTTGAATTGAATCGTTGAATAGATGGTTTATTTTTATGTTATGTCAGTCTTATCGGTGACACCAGAGTATCGATTGACTGGAAGCAAAAGTTTTAAATTTAGATCACGTGTAATTTCAGATCAGGAACCCTTTTTGACAGGGCAATTATTAATAAGCTCGAATAGCTGGAAGGTCGCATGTTACATTATTTACAAACAGATCGATGGTATTTCTAAGAGAAAACGTTAAGAAGTTGAAAACATCAACCTACTTGAAGCTAATTTTGTCATGCGGATTGCATAAGTTTAGGCGTTGTGTTTGAATATATGATAAATATATTCGAGGAATTTATTGTAAACATTTTCATCACTTGCAGGACGCAATAAGACACGGTTCAGCGTTGAGATTAATACTTAACGGGTATACTTAGCATAATCAAAGGCGTTCCCCGTTGGCAACAAGCGCAAAGTACGCTATGTTAACTTCCTGTAAGCAATGCTGTGCTCAAACCAACAGGTAATTTTGCCACATCTTGGCTCATTTTATTTACAACCTTAATCACGTACGCTCCACTTTATCGTACCCGTGAGGGGTGATTATGAGGGCGAGTTATCTGGTACTTCAAAGCGCGCTCGAGAGCATATGTTTGGAATAAATTATCATTTTCTACATCCAGCACAGCATAATGGAGGTTTCAGGTGGGGCTTCTCGTGGGAGCCACTCAGGTGTGTCACATTCGGCTCATGTTTCATCTCGTGCTACATCTTAGGGGTACTAAAATAATCCATCGAACGTGTGGATACTATGTAGTTGTGAAACAAAATAATGATAAATAATTTATAAATGTGATGATAGCATTTTAAGTAAAACGTACATCGAAAATCAAGAATATGTTAACATTAAGCTAAAATGTCCCTAACACACTGAAGCGAAATCTTACTTAAGCAGCATATATGTGAACTTTCCTCCCCAAACACTTACACATTCTTCTCTTCATCTTCTCTTCATCCCGCACAAAACTGAGCCACGATCGTGAGAATTTAAAACTTCAACAAGTTTTGTTCACCACCACTTGACTAGTGGTTTTTTTTGTTTGTTCGCAGGGAAAAGAGATTTACCTGCCTCAAGTGGGTACACTTAAGCACAAAAGGACACAGCACCGTATGGTTTTCTGTACACCGGAACATCACATCTTATCTTGATCGCAGTGCAATCGAATCGGATTTTTTTTACCAGTTTTTTTTTGCTCATTCGCAAATTCCAAACCACATACACTGTCAATGACATTCCAACATCTTCGGACGTTGGATGGCAACGACCATTTGGGGCTAGGATGGGTAAGTTGTCCTTGGTCAATGTTAATGCTCCTTTCCATAATCTCTTAGCGATACAAAAAAAAGCAAAGAAAGGTTCACTAAAAATGGTCGAAAGCTTTACCATCGATGGGTATCGATAGCATGCGTCCATTTTCAATAAACAGCTTCTTTTCACTTTATCAAAACGTTACCAAACGTCCGTCCCTAGCAAAACAACCATTCCGGAATCATCCTCACTGGACGCATTCCGAGTGCCTTCGTTTGCCTTCGGGTATCGTCTTCGCTTGTTTGTATCATGTATCCCCAACGAAAAATTGATAGCAACGCATTACAAGCAACGCACTATCTTACATCTTCGATGCGAACCAACCGGCTGATCATGCCTTGCAGGTGTATGGATTATGTTACAAATTAATACTGCTGCCATTTTGTGTATCGTTTAGGTAGGAAGGTTCCTTACGCCCCGACGCTATACACCGAGTATACCGAGTGTCACACCTTTTGCAATGACGCAGAACTGAGGGTTGGAAGAAAAAGGTATATTTAT
>CM032178.1:44557621-44621986 GCA_018908115.1 Anopheles rivulorum
TCACTGCTGTGTTGCTTCTTTTCCCCAATTATTGGGATCGGTTTCGTAATGCTGCTGTTTGTTTTTATGTTTTCCAAAACACAAATTCACTAGGCACTTTATTTAGCACGATATTCGTAACAGTGTAACTTCCGCACAGTGTTCGCTGCATCGCTTTGGAACGTGCTGTTGTTTACCAAAAGGGATGTGCGTACACGCGTATTTGTGTGTGTGTGTGTGTTTTTTTATTTGTGTTCCGCACTATTCACTAGAACAGAGGAAAATGGGGCTCCACGTAGACTGAATATTGATACAATTATCCACTCAAGCGTGCTAAGGGTACACTTTTGTTTGTGTTTCTTTTCGTTCGCTTAAAAAAAAGCAGCTTCTGCTTTGCTCGTTAATTTTCTTCTTTCTTTCGGTTGGGGTGAAAGTTAAACAAACACCTTTTGCTTAACACTCCTGTGCAGATTCTGCAGATCGGACCCCGGAGAGCAGCAGTATCCTTGTACGCGGCCCGTCCTTCTACGTCGGTGCGTATTTTGCTGGCGAATGACACTTCGCGACTGTCAGTTGAAGGTAAAGCTGGATACTTCCAGCTCAGTGCCGAACATCAGCGCTGGGTTCCGTATTGGTCGGTCGTCCCACACCAGTCACCATCATGCTTCGAATGCCAAACACACTGTTGCGCTTTTCGTGCACAAACGAACTACACTCACACACACACAAACGTGCGATCGATATACGTGTAGTTTTTTGTTCGGTATGGGCAATTACGCGTACAGCGCAAACTCCGCACCAAGTCACAGCCTGCTGCGTTTCAAACAATAACGAAGTAACAAAAATTCGCTCTATACCGGTGTGTGGGTGAGTGTATTGATATGCGTTTTTGTTTTTATTTGCTCCTTGAATGTTGCGATGCGCCCGCACACTAACAAGCCATTTTTCAAACTGTTGACGTAGATGCGCTCTTGGCGCTGCTCATTGATAAAATTCATACTTCACGCGCGGAACGCAACCGTTCCCACGCGTTGCGACCCGTTTGTTTGCCTCTCGCTGAATGTGGATAATAGAAGAAGATATCAGATAAAAAGCTCCATAAACAATGTTTGTTTTTTTCTTGTTGTTTGTTTTATTCGTTGAATTGTTTTTTGAAATTGATTTCATTCGAACCCCACAAACCGGCGCTTCATAAAAATGTGATGCCATATCCTTTGCATAAATAAATAGAGGGCTAATATTGTAAAGATGTTGGGCAGTAACATTGATATTACTCCCTACAACTTTAACGATTTTTCAATCTTTTCAAATAAATCCTTTTCTTTCTCAGAGATAGGATCGTTAGGCGTGATTCGCATGACGTGACCAAAGGCACATTGTACGGCTTAAGAAACCCCCATTTTGAAATCAAAATAAAGTTAGTTCAATCCTCCATCGATACACGAAAGTTTAAAACAGTAACATAATACTTCTATCCTGAAAGTTAGATTTCAGTAACAATTGTGTTCAAGGGCTCCAGCTAAAAATTGTAATATGTTACGATACATTGAAAGAAGCAACTTGCAAGGACTGAGCTAAAAAATACACAAAATATGTTACCAGTGTTACAGGAGTAAGGACACCTGTTTACCCACAGCATTTATTTACACAACACACAAACATTCGCCCAGGAAATGGATTCCCGAAGGACGTCCGGGGGTGCTGAAATCTCCATCCTCAATTGTGTTCACATTAACACATTCGGTCGTCCTTGCTTCCTGTCGTACTCGGGCTACAAGAAAGTAACAGCAAAAAAAAAAACGCTCCACGATGATGAAGCATCAACAAGGTGCTGTGAACATCCTTGAAACAAGTGTTGCGCAGTAGTATCAATCGGCCAACTCATTCCACGCAACACAAAATCGGGTTTTACTTCCGATGGGCGAAGAAGGTATGGCCTTGATTGCACACTTCACCGTGGAGCGTCATGTGTGCCCTTCATCTGCGCTATTCATTGGATGGTCATGTGGAGTGCGTGGAGAAAGCATATTCCAAGAGCGATACCATTAACCTGACACGTGTTACGGGAGGGCATGCAACACTGAACGAAGGATACTATCTTCTTAACTAACTAATTCAATGAAACCGTTTGTTGCAGTTGCACTGAGAAAATTCACAGGAATATTCACAGCACGGTTATCGTTTTCATTGTCTTCTCGGTATTTCTTTGTTGGGTTGAATGTAATGTCTGCTACCTCTTAATTGATACGATTTGCACACATTCTCTCAAGCTCTTCGAAGCCACGATCGCTCGGTTCAACGATCCGTTCGATCCAGCCTTGTACACATAACCTTTTCTCAACGATCCACACACCTAAAAGCACGCCACACAAAATAGATAAAGTAAAAGAAATGTTTCATTCGTCTTTATTACATTCTCCCGAGATTGTTCGTTTTCTTCATACTGGGTTCATCGCGAGCGTCAACCTCGAATGGACAGCAGTAGTAGAAGTAGTAATAGTATAAGGTCGGACCACACCAGAGCCCTGTCCTGTCACTTGCTTACATGCTAATTGCTTAACGTTACAGTGAATACCGGTTCAGGTTGCAAATGCTAACCGGACATAAGGAGATGATATTGTTCCGTTGGCTACGAATGTATAAAACTACATTACTACTCATTTCGTCTCGCGTCAGTCACACCTCGTTTTGTCTCGTGTTCATCATTTCACCGTTTTCGCGTTTCGATTGCAGCGGTTGAGATTCAATGCCAACATTCGTTCAATTAGGTAAGCCTTTTATGCGTATTTGTATAATTTTTCCCACAGTCTTAACCCATTTGTTTGGGCAGGGGGGCTTTTGTTCGTTTTAATTTCCTAGCAAAACGTTTGATATTAGAGCTTGTTTTCGTAATGAGCACAACAGGCATTTTAAAATAGGAATCATTCAGCGTTCTGATATGGTAAATCACGTGTGTTGAGCTTTGAATGAATGACTTCCGATCAGTAAGAAAGCCAGAAGGAAAAGGAAACGCACGGAACACTGCGCTAATGTATCGGAACGGGACAGAGAGACACCCGTTTAGATTAACAGCTAACTAACGTGAGAAAAAAAGAAGAAACACTATGTCAGAGAGCATAATTCGTTAACCGTAGTAATGTGTATAAATATATGTATAGATATATAAAGATAAACCGATCGCGCGAATTGCCCAGTTCCGTAATATTCTCCAATATGTTTGCGTCGAATGATTAACAAAACCGCCCGCGAGATAAATTCTACTCTTCACTTCCATTAGTTAACTATCGGTAAATACGCTTCGAACGAGTGCACAGGTAATAATTGTATAAAGGAATCGTTATTTCATTTCATTTGCTCACCACCTTCCTTCCTTTGCACCTTGTTAAACTTCGTAGAGCGATAAATTGTAGAAATTTTGTTTAAAATTTTATAACGTATTCAATGTAGTTGTAATGATGTTTATAACGTATTTAACTGCTGCTATCTTAAAATAAACGCTATCGTCTTATTTTACGATACTGCATTAAGTAGGATAGAAATGTTTCGTACTGTGTTTTCCTTTTGATGATTCAATGATATTTTATCCCTAAAATCGATTCACTCCCCTCAAATTGTTGTAAGGCAAATTTTACGGGCAAAAGTTAATAATTGAAACAGGAAAATAAATTTAAAAAATATGCTTCAAATGAAAAACAAAAAACAAAATTTTCTTCACAAATGGAGCAAATGGGGAAAACGATTTCATTCTAAATTAAATGCATGATTCCATTTGTTCTCTTTTCGTTTTGTAGTTCAATTGCGTTGGGTGTTCGTAATTCGTACTATTTATAAAAGTTTAATCTACCTTCATCAACGGTACAGTATGTGCTCGTCGCACACACACACATCGAGCGTTAACTGTAAGATGAAAAAAGAATGCAGAAAAAACATTAAGGCCATTTCCTTTATCACCGTCTGGGGTAATATGCGACAACTGTGTACATATGCTGCATGGCTGTGTACACAAAATCACACATCATTACCATCATTGTGGGCCATTTAACCAGCTAAGATGTAAACAATAAGAATGTGGAATGCTGGACTGGTAGCTTTAAGTTGATAAAATTCGATTCAAGCGTACTGGCTTTCTCTCTCTCTCTCCCCTTCTCTCTGTCTCTCCGTCGATCTTTTTCTTTTGGGTTCATATTCCCTTTTCTCATTGCAACGACGTTACCATTGGTGGTACCGGTGAACCAGCAACACCTGCCGATCCATTTTCGATCTCCTCCAGCGGTTGTGTCATTATCGTTTGCTCCACATCAACATCCGGTTCCTTGTCTTGCAGCAGTTGTTGATCCTGGTCCTGCTGCATGGCAGCATCGTCACTATCGGATGTATCAGCTTCCTCGAGCGCACTCGAATCGGCTGAACTCACACTAAACTCCGAATCGCCACCATCGAACGGTTCGGTATCTCCACCGCGCAGTAACATTAGCTTGTCAAATCGTTCCGAGTTGAAAGCCAAATTAGCACCACCGGTTGCACTGGTCGTAGGCGATGGTGGAATCGTGGAGACGGTTGTTGATGGTGCTGTTGTTGTTGAAGTCGAAGAAGGTTGTGCAAGGGCGACAGGTCTTGCTGCGATTTCCTGACCCTTGCGGATAGCCATCGTAGCGTCGGGCTTTTCACCGGAGCTGATAGCATTACCACGGGCTGGTACGGAAGGTTGCTGTAGTGGCTGTAACATATGATCGGCCGTAGCGAAGGATTGCTGCTGCTGCTGTTGCCGCTGGCGTTGTTTGGCAGCGGAAAGCACCGACAAATGCTGATAGATGAAGTTGCGATCCATGCTTCGTACCAGCTTGTACGATTTGCTCATCAGGAAGCGTCCAATGCTCTGCACGTACTCGTCCACATCGATCATCATTTCGTCCTCCTCGTAGTAATGCACCAGATGTATCGAGATAACTTTAATGTGTACCCGATCAAAGGGGATGGTTTGAAGAATCTAAAATGAAAATCAATGCAATTAATAAACAGAATACACCAAACGATGAGGCTAACCCTCTAAACCGTGCATACGCTTCACATATTCTAACTCTCTGTTTGACTATCCATTAAGCTAGTAAGGCAAAAGAATCAACAGAAAACACCCGCTGCTCCCGCACGTCGGAAAGGTCACGCGTGACAAAGCCCATCAATCCGTCTAACGGCTCTGCTTACTCACCTGCAATTCCTGTCCGTGGCAGCCAAGGCTGAGCAAATCGATCGATGTTCGATTGACGGCCAGCATTAGCGTGTACACCGGGAAGCACTTGACCCGCGGGTGAAACCATTCCGTCTCTTCGTCCAGCACGCTGTTTATCTGCACCTCACTGTCGTCGTCGTGGTGCAGCGTCACCTACGGATCGATAAATAGCACCCCCCGATTAGTTGACCGGGCATAACAATGAAACAGTGCTCATCAACTCGTTTACCTCCTTCGGGTACGTGTTCGGCGAAAGGCACGCGTGTATGACCTGCACGTTCGAGCGGAAAGCGTTCTGTTTGCGCAGCGAAAAATATTTGCGCGGATCCGGTTCCACCAGGTAGCCGCCCCAGTTCATCGTTTCCGCTAGCCACGGGGCCGTCATCATCGAATCGCTGTTGCCGGTTAGCGATTGAAAGAACGTTCCGAAACGCTTCCGGCCGAGCAGGTCCGATATCAGGTGTGCCATCTCCGGTGTCAGCTCGTGCCGGTTGGTAAAGTTCAAATGCTCGACCGGTGCATTCGCGTTGCGCATGAACGTCATCGGGTACTTTTTCATGTGTATATCCCGCACGTACTTGACGAGTGCCGGATTGTCCTGCGGTACCCCCATCAGGTCGTAGTCGCGCGACATNAATCGCTGTTGCCGGTTAGCGATTGAAAGAACGTTCCGAAACGCTTCCGGCCGAGCAGGTCCGATATCAGGTGTGCCATCTCCGGTGTCAGCTCGTGCCGGTTGGTAAAGTTCAAATGCTCGACCGGTGCATTCGCGTTGCGCATGAACGTCATCGGGTACTTTTTCATGTGTATATCCCGCACGTACTTGACGAGTGCCGGATTGTCCTGCGGTACCCCCATCAGGTCGTAGTCGCGCGACATGTTCAGCCGGAACTGTTGGTGGCGTATTTCTGCAAAAAGGAGCGTGATAAAAAAAAGAACACCAGAAACGAGAAAGAATTAGAACTGGGAATATGTTTGCAGCCGCGTTAACGTGCAACAGATAAAACCATAAAAGCAGCTAGCTTAACCGGTAGTCAGTGACACGCAGGGGCAAGCTTTACGAGCAAACGCTCAGCAATTCTCACGGGTTGGATGCAACGCCGTGCGTTGAACGCTATGTGAACCACAAAAACCGCATCCGAACAGCCCGAACTGTACGAACTCTGCCCCGATCTTTAGGCGGTTTGGTGGAGAAAAAAAAAACCTCTTCCCCGTTTCAAATGCCGAATGCCGTGTCGAATGGCAAGAGATGCGAATGTTTCAGAGGATTAACTTTTAAGGCGGTGTGTCTGTTTGGTGTTTTTTTTTAAAGTCACTCAGAAAAAAAAAACAAATCCTCCTCACAAGTCGAGGAGGACTTGTGAATTTTGATACCGCCCAAAAGAGTCCCCCGGTGGCTCGTCTAAATGAAGCCAAAAAAGCATTTTTATATATTCCAAAGCTTGCACTCCTCTGCTACTCGCTCTTTTCCAATGCCACCCCCGGTGGAACGTTACCAAAGCAAATCGTAACATTAAACGCTACCCATCCAGCGGACACCGGGAGTAAGTAAGTGTAAGTGTGGTTCCCTGTCACCGGGATGAGCCACCCGAAACGGATTGTGGTGACGAGATATGATCGTGATCGTGGGCAGAAGGTTAAATTCTGTCAAGTAATCCTACGGTGGTGAGCGTCACCACAGTGCACGGCAACAAGTGCTTCCGTACGTTGAGCGGTTTGTTTTTTGAGCCCCTGGGTAACGAAGATATGTTGGTTGACAATGGGGAAAAAAAATCCACTCCCTTCCCAGAGGAACTTAATTGTATCTGCGTTTTACAGGCTTCTGTAGAAGAATTCTGGAAGCTTTCTGGTGGTTGAGAAACATGGAAAACAGGATGAAATTACAATTAAGCGTTTTTATGATAAAAACGGACACTTCCAGGCTCCTATACTATATAATATCTATTTTTTTTGTTTCAAACTCGAACTTCATTTTCAAATCGGTTACCATAATTTTCAGAAAACCTAATAACGAATGAAACTTTAGTAAATGAATATATGATATATTAACTGCAGTGGAGCTGTTAGCAATAATCATCAAAAGAGTCAAAATTACTTAATAGTTCAGCGTTTAAAATGAAAAACTTGGGACACCAGAATAAGATACAGCCATTCCAAAAGTTATTGAGTCCATTAACATCTTTTTATTTTCTATAACACATTTCTCACCGCTTCCGATCTTCTTTACGATTTATCAATCTTTTACATTTTAGCATAATTTTTAAATTGTTCCACCATTACGCTGACGAGTAGCGTTTGGGAAGAAAAGCTAGTTTATGTTGAGCTTTTTTCCTCCTTTTTGTTTCTCGGTGCCCACTGCCACTGCTGCTGCTGCTACTGTGCTACCGAACCGCTTCAATCCGGTGTGGAAAGTGAAGTCAAGTGAATTCCGTACCGTGAGTCAGCGAGAATCACACACTGATTGTTTAATGATAGACCATGTTCGATTTACTCGCGCGCGGTACGTTCGCCCCGCTCGTCTGTGTAAATCGAATCGAACTTTTACCATCGGCCCAGAAACGATTGACCACTGATTAGGATCGCTCCCGTAGCACGTGCTTCGGAACGCTTTTCAACCGTAAATAATGCGCGTCTCGCCCTTTGTTTGGTGGGTGATGGGGAGGGAGTGGGCTTACTCCAATTCCGTCTCACCTCCCACCAAAACCTTCCTTTAAACACGAACCAATGGGGAAACCAGGCAGCACGCGCCACAATTTGCGTACGATCGAGTGTCCGCCATCCATTCCCTTCCAATTGTTCTCCACCGCCCTTTTAATTTTTTTGGGAGGGAGCGAACCAAACGATTGGATTCACCTTTTACACATTTTTGCTCCCGAATGGTTCACCCCCCTATATTCGTTCTGCACTGACTCGACAATCTGCGCAAACCCCATCATGATCGCGCGCCGCGGTTGGTACCGTGTACGGTAGCGTAGAACAAGCGCATCGAAGCATTTTTCCTTTACGATCGCTCCGTCGCAAGGGTGCCTCTCGGTTGCCTTTAGCGCTAATGTAGCAAAGAAAGCTCAACCTCGCGTATCGGGCAAAGATCGCGACCAAACACAGACCGAAGAACTCTCGCTTTACAACGCCGAGAACATAACCTGCCCCTCGTCTCGAGGTATGCCAGGCCTACAATTGCTGTGAAATTAAATGCATCAATCTGAGCAATTTGCTTCACTTCTTTTCATTTGGGGGGAAGGTGTGCCGTAGCATCCCACCGACATCCCTACTTTAACATCGTGGTGCCTGGTTGGTTGGTTGGTTGGTTGGTGGTGGGTGCAAAAAGGCAATTTTACATCTTCCACACAATCGGTCTCATTAAAAGCGTTTAGCAGCAAATTGTTTTTGTAATTGAAATTGTAGTAGCACCGATCGTTCGTATTTCAGGGAGCTTTTAAAGGGATGCTTTGTTTTTTGGATCTGCACTGACAGCGTATAGGATTCCCCAAGTAGCCATTCAAGCATGTGGCGAACTTCTCCTTTATACAAAGACGTTTGTTTTTTCCTTTCCTTTAAGAAGAAAAAAAAGGTTTGCAATTTCTTATTTCAAATCGATAACAACATGCCGTACAGAACAAAAAATAAAACCATATCCAAACGTTTTGTGCTCCAATTTTTGCTCCCCTCTTTTGTTTGTTGTGAATTTCTGCACCAAATTTCCGGTCTGCTAAGTGTCACTTCCGTCCCCGACGCCGATGGTAGACGATTTTTTTTTCACGTTGGGACTGGAAAAAAACTGGAACACTGAGGCACTGCCAAGTCTTTTGCCGCCTATTCTACTGTTACCGCTTGTCCATAGCGGCAAGAAGAGAAGAACAAAAAAAATACCTGCATAAATCAGCAAAAGCTGACAAAAACTCCCGAATTGCAGAGGATGACTACACATAGCGCAAAGTAATGGCAACAAAAATAAAATAAAAAACATTAGCGACCAGCCAGCCGGAAATGATTGGTTGGACGTTTACATGCGCCAAACTGAAGCAGAAGTAAAAGGGGTTGACATTTTCTATGTGCTGTTCTGTTTAGGGTTGGAAATTATAAACTCCCCTTTTTTCAGCGGGTAGTAGTTGTAGTTTGCCTGGCTCTGTAGGTCTGTAAATTGTGCAATTGTGTCACAAAAAAAAATGCAGAAAGTATTGCAACAGTCCTTTCATGACTTTCATGATATTTTCCATTCTTCGTTACTAATGATCATTTTCTTAAGAATTATAATTAAAATGTAATATTACATTGATTAATTAACACTGATGATATGAGCTTTATGATGAATTATTAAAATTGTTTACCTTTCCACACAGTAAGGAGGGCATATGCTTAAACGACTACTCTTAGTGCAGATTCAAACACGTTAACTCACACGCGCAGCATCATTCAAGTGCGTGCGATCATTAATTACCGATCATCCCTAACCGTCACATACCGTTGCAACGTGATTTTGCATGATCCTGTCGAAGCGTTCCGAAAACACAGACACCAACAAATAAGCAAACAAAACAAATGAGTAAGCATAAATATCATCGAAAAAGCATAGCAGCAGCTAGCACGAACCCGCGCGCCAAAAACCAAACCATCATTGGCAGCATAATTCTTCATCATTAGCAGGCACCCGTCATTATTTTCACCGGTGAGATGAGCGAATGAACCACGAAACAGGGTGATAATCACGGGTCAGTGGGACTGTTATTAGGAGGGATCATTTTGGTTACGCATTTTCAAAATTCGATTCCGAAAGCAATCATAAATAAAAATACACGGGTCTGTTAAAAACAAAAAAATATTTTACCTAGCAAACTGTGTAAGCCATTCCTAGCCGCTTAGCCGCTTTAATGAAATAATTGCAACGACAGTAAATCGCTTAATATTCCCGACGCGTCCTATCGCAGCGTGACACACGGCCCGTCAAACCCGTCAAAGCGGGGGAAGCAACAATTATTTGTCTCGGTGACAAATTCGCACACAAACATGGACTCGGTTTAATTAACGACCCACTCAAGATTCGCATCGCATCGCGGCAACGGTTAGCCAGTAAGAAACGCTACACCACGCACCACAAAACGAGCGCCATGTTTCGCTAATTGATTAGCAAGACGATCCTCATCGCGATGATGATCATCGTATCATGGTCGACGATTCTACTGGCTCAGCTGTCTAAAGGCAATCGTACAAACTTGCGCTCCCGGTTTTAGATCGCTTTTTTTTCTCTCTTCTGCCGCTACCGGGCATGGTTCTTCACGGGCCATTTCTTGAGGGTCAGTGTTAATGCCGCGCAGCAGTCCGATTATTATCCTGATCCCCGACAGTGCCGTTCAGTGTTCGAATGCTTCCTCTTTGCATGTTGCTCCGGTGGTGCAGCCAGACGAAGCGCCTCACACCCGTTGCTTTTCGGGTGCCCGTTCTGCCCGGCTAACTTTATATCTTGTGCTTCAAATCGACCCGATCACTGGTGCTGGTTAAACTGGCAAAAAAAAAATACAAAACACTGCTCCACTGCGTGTCGACAACACATAATTTCGCACCAACATATGATTGGCGTAGCTGTGTTTGCCGTGGTCACTTTGCCAGGCCATCCAACCAGGCCAACCCGAAGGTGCTGCCTGCTGCTCTTACAGTGTGTGTTTTTCGGTTTGATACTTTTGAATGCGAAAAATCGTTCCTATTGCTGCCCGTATTCCGCACACAGCACAACACACCGAAATAATACCCGAACAACCGTCCTGCCACCGGTGTGTGGCATTGTGATGATAATAATATATTTCCCACCCCGAAAGGGCATTCGGCTAAAAACAGCTGCAGGCAGCACTGTTAAATGTGAAGCTAAATGGAGCTAATTTGCCACAACACAGCGGCTGTTGTGGTGCTGTGGGTTCTGGTAAACGGGGTGCACACCTTTTTCAGGCTCGAGCTTAAACTTGGCTTAAAGTAAGACATAAAATTAACATATGGCCGGGGCAGCGGTACAATTCTTCCAACAATAACACAAAAAGCACATTGTATTGGTAGGTATGCGGAGAAAATGTGAAACGTTTTGAGAAATTGGGAAGAATTATTGAAAGATAATTGTGAGAACCTTAATCTTGACCATTACATGAAGGAAACAATGTTTCCAAATATCAACAATCAAAGAAAAGGGAGGCTAGTAAATTACGTTTAACCAGCTTTCGAATGGCGGGATGTTCCGGACGATGCATTACAAATTCTATTCATCGCTACAAAAGGTCGGCCACTTAAGCGCGGCGGGCACCAACCACACTTCAGCCCAACACAAAAGGTTCTGCAGCTAAGCGAAGGAATAGTATGGTGGTTCATACCCGGGTCACAAACGCGCACCGGATGAGGATATTATTTAAATAAATTTTCTCGCTCATCAGTAAATGAATCTGCCGCCGCCGGTGCAATAATCTCGTTGCCCGATAAAATGGACAACGTTTGCTCCAAAACGGAACGGAACACGACCATCTAACAAGTTTTCATGCCCGAATTCGAAAAAAAAAACAACCATCAACTGGTACGATAATGCGGTGCGGTATCCAGAAGGAACCGAAAGCGACACCTGAAACCGATAAAGCAGCAATAACGACTCACGGATGCGTTTGCTTTATCTCGGCGGAACGTTAAATCGGCTTAAGCCTTCGTTTCTTCCTGTTCGTTAGTTAAGCACTGCTGCGGCGGCAGCCGCCAGCACCAGATGGAGTTGTCCAGAGGTGTGCGACCAACACAAACACCACTACCATAAGCCACCAGCCATTAGCTGCTTCTAAGCGATCCGTGGAAGATTAGCCATTCATGTCTGCGGTGACCCAAACACGCTACGGAATGTCGTTAAAGGTGCTCACTCTACCTTTTATCAAAAGGGCCGGAAATCGATTTCATCTTCGACAATGGTGCCGCCGCCTTGATTGTTGAGAGCGTTTTATTTTATACTTTCCATTTTTACTATCGTATTGATTGTGAAAACACTTGAACAAATGCCACGATAGGTATTTAGGTTTAAAAGTTTAGCTTAAACTCGGCTGTAACTCTTGACCGATTTAATTTTTGCTCTAAATGATCCACTGATCACGGATTCTTACAACTTTTTATAAAAAAATCAATCATGATCATTTCATCATTCCTTTCTTCTTTTCATATATTAATTTATTAATAACAATTATGATCTTGCCGCAATATCGCATTCGAAAATTGGGAATTCAAAAAACGTTTTTGAAATTTATGAGTTTGTGAGTAAAAAGAGTTACTAAAGATATTGAGATTTATCAAAAAAGAGTCATTTGACAAAAAAAAAGATTAAACAAAAGTGAAATTTTGATGCTTCATGAACCCATAGCTCTGTAAAATAGTAGAAAATATGTTTATTCTTATTGAAAATTGCTACATATTTTCTTCGTCTATTCTTCTACCAACTTTAGAACATCAATCTTTAGAAACCCCCACAACACAACAGGTATGGGTCAGCAACGAAATACAAAAAAAAATTGATTGGGACACGGGGCACCCAAATGTCCAACCAGTTAACCAAAAGGCGGGTTCCTTCCCGTTCGCACAGCGAACCGATCCAAAACCAAACAAACAACCGTTGGCCGGAAGTTGAGTGACCTTCTTTTGCGTGGTCCACCAGCTATCCCCAAAAATCTCAAAACCATCTCCTGTCTCCTGCTTCGTAGCTTCGTCCGCTAACGTAAACGCACCCACCAGCCACCGGTCGCCATTGAAATGTGAAGAATCTAGCGTACGGGAAAAGAAAGCACTGTACGCCTTCGAANATCAAAAGGGCCGGAAATCGATTTCATCTTCGACAATGGTGCCGCCGCCTTGATTGTTGAGAGCGTTTTATTTTATACTTTCCATTTTTACTATCGTATTGATTGTGAAAACACTTGAACAAATGCCACGATAGGTATTTAGGTTTAAAAGTTTAGCTTAAACTCGGCTGTAACTCTTGACCGATTTAATTTTTGCTCTAAATGATCCACTGATCACGGATTCTTACAACTTTTTATAAAAAAATCAATCATGATCATTTCATCATTCCTTTCTTCTTTTCATATATTAATTTATTAATAACAATTATGATCTTGCCGCAATATCGCATTCGAAAATTGGGAATTCAAAAAACGTTTTTGAAATTTATGAGTTTGTGAGTAAAAAGAGTTACTAAAGATTTATCAAAAAAGAGTCATTTGACAAAAAAAAGATTAAACAAAAGTGAAATTTTGATGCTTCATGAACCCATAGCTCTGTAAAATAGTAGAAAATATGTTTATTCTTATTGAAAATTGCTACATATTTTCTTCGTCTATTCTTCTACCAACTTTAGAACATCAATCTTTAGAAACCCCCACAACACAACAGGTATGGGTCAGCAACGAAATACAAAAAAAAATTGATTGGGACACGGGGCACCCAAATGTCCAACCAGTTAACCAAAAGGCGGGTTCCTTCCCGTTCGCACAGCGAACCGATCCAAAACCAAACAAACAACCGTTGGCCGGAAGTTGAGTGACCTTCTTTTGCGTGGTCCACCAGCTATCCCCAAAAATCTCAAAACCATCTCCTGTCTCCTGCTTCGTAGCTTCGTCCGCTAACGTAAACGCACCCACCAGCCACCGGTCGCCATTGAAATGTGAAGAATCTAGCGTACGGGAAAAGAAAGCACTGTACGCCTTCGAATGCGTGTGCCAAGCTGAGCATCACAGCACTGGGGCGTGCGCGGTCGTCTAGCGGTGGCTTGCGTACCATTAAGGTCGCGAGCGCGCGCGAGCCTAAAGTCTCCTTCTTCCCAAACGAACCAGGGGGTCTTTCCGTTTGGGGTGCGTTTTATTGGATTCCGTAGAGGCTGTTTTCAACGCGGGTCTCCTAGTCGACCGTTTATTTATTTATTTATCTGCCTATTGCCACTAAAATTTCGCCCATAGAGGCGGGATATGGTATAGCATGGAGGGAGGTACGACGATTCGGATAAAAAGGCAAGGTGAGCATCTTTTTACGCAATCCCGCCACGATGGTGCGTTTCCTGCGTGAGAGCTCCTGCGTGCCTAACAGACGCACTCTTGCGACAGCAAACCGCCAACCGTTGGGACGGGTAAGCTTTATACAAAAGCCTTCCTTTTCGTGAGCTTTTGGGGTGAATTTATCCAACGTTTCGAAATGTGGTTCACACTCATTTCGACGGATGGCTGAAACACTACTAAATGATCGACGCAAATCAAGCGCTAACCAACAACCCGTTCACTTCCCGATTCGGTTGGGAGGGAAACAAATTATTTTCCTTCTCGTTTAATGTCTCGACAAGGGTTTGGCGAACGGGTTTAATGATTTAACTTTATAGCAAGCACGTGCTTGCACACTCAAATGCAAATGGCGCCTTTTTAACCCCCTTTTTTGCTAGTGAACTATACAAGGGAAAAGTATCACCGTCCCGAGTGGGACACGAAAACAACGAACAGTCCCCAGAAAGACGGCCGCGGTTTCGATTTTTAACCCAACCCCCGTTAATTAACATCGACGTACAAGCTGGAAAAGCAAAATGGTATGGAAAAAAACCCCAAGACCTCTTATCGCTTCATCATAACAATGCGAGCTTTTCAAAACCGACCGGAAACTACTACCATTGAATTGAGCGAGCATGGAAAAACAAAATATTTCACATCCTTTCCAATTCGTTATGCTGTTGTTGCTCCCCTTTTTGGATCAGCCACTACAACACTAAAGGCTTGCCAAAAAACAACTTCGTTCGTGCTTGGGGAAGGTTAAAATATTGCATGGTTTTTTCGGTGACAAACTTGTTGCCCACCCGGGGGCACCACCGAATTATTGATTGATTGCGTGTCGCGAGGTCACACACAAGGCTGTGGGGTGGTGAATTAGAGCGTTTTATTTCACTCGTAGAACCGAACACAATTTTGACCTAATAAAGCAATCACTGCTCGGCGATGGCGAGGGGGGGAAACAAATATTGCTACCATAATGTTTGCTTCAGTACTGCTGATCCAGAACTTTAGCACCTAAAAGAAGGTAACATCGTTAATACAACAATTTCTTTGCCAACGTGCACTTACCCGTGGTGTCCATGTAGATAATCAGTATGCTGAGCACGGTCGCGAACGATATGATGCAGAGCGTCACCGGAAGCAGCTGCCGGAAGGGTGACGGTCCGAGGGGTGAGCTTTTCGAGGGTAGCTTCGAGGCGCCCGTGCCACCACCGGTCAAGCTGGCCGGGTTCGAACCGGTCATCGTGCTGAACTGATGCAAATGAGGTAGTATATGGGCGTAGCTGTGCAGATGATGCTGCTGCTGTTGCAGGTGGTGCTGATTGTGCTGTGATTGTGCCTGCTTCTGCTGGCCACCATCTAGGCCACCGATACCGCCGATAAGGATCGTTCCGGCAATGTTGGGTATTTGATTCTGCTGCTGCTGGTGGTGCTGCTGCTGCTGTTCATCCGATGACATTTTTCCTTTCTTCTCCTGGACTTTCGTCCTCATTCCATAACTGCAAATGGATACCGAAAAAGGATAAAGAAAATGTAAGACGTTTGCACAATTTGATAGAATTCTTGTAACATTGGACAAGTTGCTTTTAACAAAAAGAAATGTTTCAAAAAAAGATTCGATCGAACATCGATTTTTTATTCGAAGTAACGGAACGAACTTGCAAAACCATCGAGAAACTGTATCGTTTGATAAAAAGTATCGGAACGGAACGCCTCAGCAAAGGATCGGACCTCTATTGGTAGGTGTGGTTCGGGAACGCCCATCACTAGTTCGTTCTGTACCGTTTGCTGTATTCTAATGCAAGAACCCATTCTGATCGATAGGATATACCCTTTTACAATCCAGATCCTGTTATGAAGCATCGTTTTGTTCATAAAACGGGATTATTAAATAGAATAACGTTTCTTTTTCTGTTACAAATTTCGCTCAGAATCTCACCTTCTACCAACACATTTAACGTTGGTACGGGTTGAAAAAAAAAACCGAACCCTTTCGAACAGTGTTTAACTCACTTCGAAGAAAAACACACACCGGATGGAAACGATGGCCGGGAACACCCGGGAGGTGCAGAGGACTTCTTTCACGCATGATCAAATATCAAAAGGGCGAAGAACGTCGCGGATCAATTTTTCGTACCGACCAAGCGGACGGTTGAATATTTGAGAAGGTGTGCACCGAACCTAAGGAAACCGATTGTTATTACACTCCACGTTACACCGGTTACAGCACAAGTGGTAATATGCAAGCTGAATAGCAGAGGACAAGAAACAGAATAAAAGAAAAAGTCTAGCACCGCACCCATCCGGTCGGGTGGCCTTCGATATCTGTTTGTGCGATAGATGTCGGAAGCGATGGGGGGAAAAAAAAGGTTCTACAATGGCCCTCACACACTCAACAACATTGCTGGCAATACATTCGCGTGAAGAGTATTGATGCAACTTAACCCCTTTCCTGTACTGTGGGATCGCAGGTGAACTCAAATTTCTGGAGGGGGAAAAAATATCGCCCTTTTCTGTCCGTACGTGAGGAAACGCATATAGGGTAACCCCAAGGAAGCTCACTAGCCCGTATTTAATATTTTAAAACGTTTCTTGATAGATCGTTCATACCTTGTGTGTGTTGGAAATAATATCCTATTAGGGGGAATTTCTTCTATTCCGAAGGAAGAACCTTACTGCTTCAAATAAAGTTCATTTCAACAAAAATAGGCAGAACGTCACGAAGAAAATACTTTTCTGTAAAGGATATTACTTTAATCTTGCTATTGATCGTGCTCTAATTCTTAGATGCAGCTACAAACCTTTCCTCATAATATGTTAATCCCGGCCTTAGAGTTCGTCCTTGCGCTTCCAAGCGGATCGGCTCAAGTGTGTCAAGTGAATGCGTATAATGCGGGTCTTATTTACGGTTCATTCACTATACGGGTGCTAAACAAAAAGAAAAGACAATCTCTACTGATCACGTAGAACACACGTGTGCAAGGATGGTACCGCCCTTCGAACCGCTCCATACATTCTGATCCCAACTTTCAAAACCCATTGAGCAGGATTTATTTTTATATGCAGCTCCGGCACACATTGTGCACACTCGTTCGTAGTGCAAAATTGCACATAGAGCGAGGATAAAAATTCAACAACAACCGACGATCTCCACTCGAGCGAAGAGCGATCCATTCTTATTGGCGCAGAAAGAATAAAAGAAAATCCCCATCCCGAATCGTTCGTATAAGGTAGAGCCCGCGCACAGCGTGATGAATGGGTGGATGCACTGGAACTGTCATTTGATGGACAAAGAGCACAGCCAGAGCTTGCTGTATTTTAATGATTCGGGATATTTTTTTTCTACTTCGTTTTACGCAATCTTCCTTCTTTATGTCACAAGACCAACGTTGTGGTCGTCGTCTGCTGTCTCTCTGGACTATGGACGATCGGATCGGACTCATCGGAGCAATAGGTCTCTCCCCCCTGTCTCAACCCGGTTCATAAAAGTGCAGAGAGAAAGGTCGGAGCATATTTATGAGCATGCCGAGGTCATTCAACCGAATTATTGCCCTTTGTTACGATCACGCACATGTGTGGGTGTGTGTGTGTGTGTGTGCATACAGTGTCGTTCTTTGTGTAATACTTTGCCCAACGAGAGAGAGAGAGAGATACAGAGAGGGTGAAAAATCACGAACGCATTAGAATAAATTGAAGCGTGGAAGGATTTTGTACAGGCAACCACCCCCACCATCCGACTTAAATTAAGTCATCGAGCTTCACATTTGTCAATTTAAGTGACATAAATAATCCACATAAATCGCTTCTCATTCCCAGACAATGCAATGCAGTTCATTTAGTCAGATGATGATCGTGAATCTCATTTCTGATTTGAGGCTAAACATAATCACTGTATGAGGTCTCGCCCGTTCTGACGTCCTTGTCAGAATAACGAAAAGTAAGTGACCAACAAGACAATACTGTGTCTCGCGAAAGAACCATTAATGAGTTGAGATTTTAACCCAGACCGGGCAACTGTTGGTGAATCGTGATTTATCGATGGTACTAAATGATAGATTCACTTCGATGTCGCATTGGAGCTGTTTGATAGAAATTGCTGTTGAAGAATAGAAATGGATGTTTTAAAGTATATAATAACATAAACTATTACAAAATGGATGTACGATTTAATGTAAGTATGTAACAGCAGCGAGAAAAGACAAATATAGTCATCAAAGCCAAAAAGAGTCATTCGAGATGGCGCATTGTATTAAAACAACCCAACAATCTATTAGGACCAACCAAGGACACATTGATAATGGTGTGGATAATACATGGAATGGCACAAAAATCAATTCTACATCATTACGGCAGAAAGAATAATGTATAATAAACTACTTTCTGCCCCAGTACACCAAAAAGTCACACCTGTGGTTGCCTTCTATTTTATTCTCCACAGGATGTAGACCATCAAAAGCAGAGCTACAAATTCGAGCGCGTATTCCGCTCGTAAGTCAACTAGGCCAAGGAATGAACCCCGCGTCGAACCACTAGCGAACATCGATCGATCTCTCGCATCAGTGTAAAACGTGTACCAGAACTGTTGTTGTGTGCTTTACTTTCGTCTGTTCGTTATCCTTCGACACTTTTCTGAATGTTCCTATCGGGTGCTCGCTCCATTCAAATCCTTCTCTTACCCACTGTTCTTCGTAGCCATCAGCCATGTGTACTGTACATTAAGGGGGAAAAAGGACGAACGTCATAAAAGAACTTCCATGGTAATGTTTGGTACAAGAGAGAGAGAGAGAGAAAGAGAGAGAGAGAAAGAGAGGGAAAACAACAACAGAAAATCGAAACAGAACCTTTCCTTATTGTTTGCTGCTACTGCTGCACATGCTGCGCTTCATTATCCTGATGCTATACACCCGCTGCACAACATCTGTGAGGTATACGCAAGGGACACATTGCTGGAGGTCTTAACAAACCCGAGACAGCGAGAAGCTACGGTACGATTTTTCGACACGAAAGATAATCAACAACTGCCCTGAACCTCACCAGGAGTGAAAGGCAAGCTTCACCACCGGGCAAACCGGGATGAAATCGATATCCAACGACAGCCCGAGAAGGACCATCGGAAAGAAAGTGCACAGAACCAATGCTGACGCCTAGCCCAATGTTCTCCCTTCAAAGATCGATAGATACAAACGTTTCAAGAATGAAGTAAAATCACAAAGCCACATTTTTTGATGAAAAACGCTTGAATAATAGAAAAAAAAAACACCTCAAAGCCATCACATCATTTCATAGAATAAGTCTCTTCACTAACAGTGCCTTTACATCCTCATATGCCGTATCTAATCGCGGCAATGCATTCATACACAACAAACGCGTTTTTAAGTTCTAGATTTTATATTAAGCCAGGATCTTTGTCCATAACTGGGACATTATCATAAATTCTTAACTCTGACAACAACAATTGCATTGGAAAAATGCACCGATAAGTACACTGAAAGAACATGTGAATAAAACACATTATTTCGACGCCCAATCTACGTCCCACATATGTTGAATGATCTTCGATGGGTAACGATTCTACCATAAAACACACCGACCCCGACATACGCATGANCATACACAACAAACGCGTTTTTAAGTTCTAGATTTTATATTAAGCCAGGATCTTTGTCCATAACTGGGACATTATCATAAATTCTTAACTCTGACAACAACAATTGCATTGGAAAAATGCACCGATAAGTACACTGAAAGAACATGTGAATAAAACACATTATTTCGACGCCCAATCTACGTCCCACATATGTTGAATGATCTTCGATGGGTAACGATTCTACCATAAAACACACCGACCCCGAGATACACATGATAGTGGGTCATACATTTGAATCACATCTGCCTTTCCTTTGGGCCTTTCTAAAAGGAACAGCTGTTTAGTGGTAAGGTGCCGAAGAAAAATGCATTCCATTCCCACGGCAGAAGCCATTTGGTGACTGTGTTTTATGTCTTATCGAGTACCATAATGGACTTCGTTTGCTTTGAAGCAAGCATTTATAACTTGGTGAAGTTGTATATCACTTAAAAATGGAAAAGATATACGTACAGTGTACAGTATTCTAGTGCTAAGCGAAAAAAAAAACCCACAAAAGCTTTGTAGCAGGATGCAAATATGGAATGCAGATCATTACTCCCACCGGACGAAGCCATCCCTGTCCCTAATCCATCGCATACATTAGTGTGACGGATACGAAACCATACCATACTAGGAAGTGAAGGGCCCGAAGGGAAAAAACATTGAAAAGAAAACACCAAACAAAAGCAATTCCGGAAACGTAAAGCCAAGTGATGCCACGCGAGACCCGGCACTGAGGTTACGCAGCGGGAGCATGAGAAACCGGATACCGAAGCGCGTCTGGACTGGTACCGGATCTGGCAAAGCAAAGCGCAACCATTCGTACGAAGATGATACTTTTTGCGTCGTGCACAAGGCACGGTGGTGATGGGCCGCAGCAGAACTTCATCAACAGGCCAGAAGTCTTTATGATGCATGGTTTGATGAATGGAACGACAGCGCGTGTAGCACCAGGCACGAGATTTACCCACTAATTGAGGGTAGAATCGGCAGCTGAGGTGTGAAAGATCTTTAAACACTCTTCTTTGTAATAAGGCAAAGAAAAAAGACATCTGATCATATATTGTCATGAGTCGATTTATATGTCCCGATCGATACAGCTCGTAGTATAGGATCTGAAGGTGGTCCCACCAAAAAGAAACAAAAGCATTCTTGTAAAGAAGATTGAATTTCCAGTTTGCAGAAATGATAACAGATTTGGCTAACTCAAGGAACTTTCACAAGACAACGGACATCCTGAGACTAAAATTTCTGCTGAACCCCTCCGTCGTGCTTAGAAATTGTGCCTAGTTTTTTCAAAAGTGATTCCTATCCATTCTTCCCGTTGCCTAACAACTCGATGTCCTCGAGATGATACAGTCCAGTGCAGGTTTCGTAAATATACGAAAGCTACTTAAAACATTAACATAAAAGTTGAACCATGCCCATTACACCGTTTAAATGTGGCTCATCATTTCGCTCCAGCTCGCTACGGGGAACAGTTCGCTCCCACCCAGTTTCGCTTAACGGGACGTACGGGACGGGCGTGTACAATCAAACAGGAACACGCCGATTATCATTTTATATCGCAGTTGCAACGGAGCCCGCACATTCCCCGCAGCCTTGGCCTTCTCCGCGTGTCCTTCCGCCGGCAGCAATTAGCATAAATTTTGCCCACTTTTCCCAGAATATCGTGTGCCTTCTTGACATGCGAAGGATAGTAATTTTGTTAGCGCAGGACTCGCACCTCGGGGCGTGTTTTTTGTGCTGTTGTTTTGTTGCTGTTTTTTTTTAACTTTTATACACCACACACACACACACACGCTCCCGAATTTGCTTGACGACGCCCTTCAGCGCAGTGCAAAACCTCGAACGTTAAGTATCGTTAAATAACCATCTCCATGTTTATGCTGCGGTTCTTCGCGTAAGGACGACGGAAATCATTAAGGGAAACCGTTATAAATTATCCATCGAACATTTTCTCACTGCTGAAATCAAATCAAGTCAATGAAATCGTGGAATAGCATGCGAAGGACAATAGAGACAAACGAGAGAACGAGAGCAAGCAAGCAAAGGTCTTTCGGGCAAGTGTTACCGTAATGGACGTACCCACCACCACCACCATCGTCCGGTCCATGCATGCAGCGGATCCTCCGTGCCCGAGGACTGATTGCGCACTTCCGGCACTGGAAAGACCCATAGTGGGGAGGGAGAGAGAGAGAGAAAGCGAAAGAAAAACAAAAAGATGGTGCATGATGCATGATGCACCTGGCACCTGGGCATTCAACGGCGACTTGTTCTGGTTGATTACAGGTTGACTTTGGAATTGCTCACAGGAGGAATTGGTTACACCATTCCCAGAGCACACAGCCAGCACCATCGGGACGCCAAGACGACAAAGCGGGCCAAGCGCGTATCATAATACGTTCCCCCGTTCTGTTCGCATCACATTTATCGCTTTCTGGCGGTTTCCGTGGCCTTTTTTCTTCACGCCATGCACCCCGAGGTACGTCCTTTGCTTCGGGCGCAAAAAAAAAACGCACGTCTTAATGAGGATGAAAATCTGTTCCCGTTCGCTGGGATTTCTATGTACACCCGGACACTACCCGGGTTTATTGTCAGGCCGCTCAAATTAGAAACCAGTGCACACGATCGGCGGCGGAAGTGTTCTCGCGCGGACTCGGGGAACGAACGGCGATTGCCAGACCCGAACCACACGTGTAACGTCTGGCCCAGCCCAGCGAAGGGTGTAAACTTCCAGAACTTGTTCGACTGATGATGGGTAAAGAGATAATCGTTCGGATGTCTGTAATTATAGTAACTTTCCTCGCTGCTTCCCAGAAAACTGCACAGTGTCAACTTTTGTCGACGATCTGTTTAATTTTCAACTTTTGAACACATTAAACCAATATTAAATTTAAAAAAAAATGAAAAAAATATTATTTAGGTACGAATTTAATACTAAATTAGTTTCTTTGTTGTCCTTGTTGGACCATTGAAATCATAATATTGATATGACTGCAAAAGAGAGATCCTCTCAAGACCACTGAAAACTTCGACGATCCCATGCTAGTAGAGCATTATGCTTGTTTGATTTGGTAATTATTAATCGATCATCTTGTCAATAACAACCTCAAAAAAAAACCACCCTCAAGTACCTTCCATCCGGCATCTAGTTTCTGTGCCTAATCTGTTTGAAGCCACTAATCTGCCGGAAGTATCGAAACCCTGCTGATGTATCTTATATTTACGTATGTACGGTATTTTCACATCATTGAGCAAATTGCGAAAATGTTTCCTTGGCTGTCACTCAACACCCAACCAGGTCATCTTAGATTCAGCCGAACAAATTACCTTCAGCGGATAATAAATTGTTAAAAACTGCTCAATTTCAGAGAGCGTTTCCCGCTAAGTGCGATTGGTTACAAAGAAGGTGAAACAACAACAAAACAAAACTACCACAGTAAGAAAGCAGAAACAACTGATGACCAACAAGAAGGCCAGCTCCTCTATCTAATGCTGGGGCTTTTTTTCATTTGTAGGTCTGTCTACCTTTCTAACAACCGGACCGGAAGCGAGACACGCACTAGGGTTTCCGTACGATCGAAGACACGGCCAAGACGCTCCACATATTCTACCCTGGGGAGCACGCACCTAATTACAGACAACTTGGTAACGATCACGCAGTTGCTGGGCGTGGCAGTGCTGGTATGGCGTCAACCTATCGCCATCGCAATGTCCGGTCTATTCAGTAACCCGGGCGAATATCTGCTGCGGGCTTGCGTCGTTCGTATCTGAACACCTTTAATGGGGGATGATGATGCACGGGGTCAAGATCAAGATTTATTCAGAAAACACCTTCAGAATATTCCGGCAAGCGATTGTTTGCTTTAAAGTATTCTAGTTAACCATTTTAACGTGCGTTCTACATATGTGGCCAAAAAACTTATTTGTTCTATCGGGGGAGAAAAGAAACCTTTTTTTTACCACCAAAGAGATGCTGTGTAAACCCCGGGGTTCGCTGATTGATGTAAACCAACGAAACCCATCGTCATTACCTCTTCCGGACACTTTTTTTTTACCCTGCCTTGCCACCTTCTCCTCCTGCCCCTCTCGTCACCACGTTTCCTTTTTTTCTGCTTCTCCTATCGATTTAACCTTCCGCACGATCATCAAAGCCCTGCGCAGACTGCGACCGGAAATAAGTGCTTCCGGAAAATGTGTCTGTGTGTGTGTGTTTTTTTGTGATGTTTATGTTTTTTCTCTCTCTCTTTTACGCATTTGTGCTTTCTTTACACCGGGCGAGGCTACTTCCGAACTTGACATTCGCTTTGCCAGCGTATATTACAGCATCACACAACTGTTCAGCTGCTGCTCGGCGATTTGCCGTAATGATCTTCGGCCGTTGAATCGGTTTCCATCACTTCCGTTCTTCCGGTTTCTGTATAGTTTTTTTTCTTATTTTTTGCTGTCTCCAACTTCCGCAACCGCTTCGTCTTAAAATGGCTACCTTCCCTTTTCGGTGTACACGCCCGGACAACTAGCCACACCCGGGGCACAACGCAGTTCAGCAGTTTGATGTATTCAGTCATTTCGTCATTTGCCCGCCCGGTTAACGATCATGGTCAGTGGGTGATCGGGCGCGTACCAAAGGCACCCAAAATTAACCACATTCTTTACGGTTCTTCATCATTCTTCCGCCAGCTTGCATTCGTTGATTCGTTCTTAATGTTTTTGCTCGCACATCAACTTTCCGGGCGTTTCTTCTGGAGTTTTAATGAAACGCAAATTTGTTTCGAAACGCTAGCAAATTCGAAAGATGATGATTTTTTTTAACATCACATTTCTGACGGAACTTGATCATATTACACAGAAGATTATATTTCCCACATTTTGCCTATTTTGATCACCCATTTTCATTGAATAACGCGCGAAAATTTGCATTGTTGTCCGCATCGCCATCGTAACTTACTAGCAAACCCAAAAACACTTTCAATCGGTGAGAACTGATGATGAAACATAATGCAAACATACAAAATCTAAACAACCAAACACACACACGCACCAAAACACAACAAATCTCGTAAATGCCCAAACACCTTTACATCGTTCCGCTACTGATGCTGGAGCAACAAAGCAACAAGAAAAGGCAATGGGAGGTCCACGGAGGGTGGGGCAAACCGGGGAAGGAAAAACCCTTTGGGTCCGAAAATTTTCTAACCCTCGGTTTGGTTCATTAATTATGAATCGCCTCGTCTCGTGCGCACCACACGGCCTTAGCGGAAGCAATAGATTTTCATCGTCATCAATCGGCCAGGGCAGGAAAAGGCATGTTTCAAATAAATTAGACCAGAAGATGCTCCCCTTTCCCCGTTTCGCCTCAAACAACCCCCCCCCTCTCCACCCCTCTCATCCTCCCATAAATCTCTGCCCTGCGCGATTTTCATCCCCATATCTTTCACTGATCTGACAGCGATGATTTCTCCCGCGGTTCGTCGGATCAATCGATCGATCGCTAGACCAACATCGATCGAACTCGATACGGAGCTCGATACTATTTTACCGATCGGGTATGGAGCAGGCCGCTACCATCGGCCATTCTATGCGACAGGTGGCTTCCTTCATCGTGCCATCGTTCTGCTTCCTCTACCCGAAGAAGACCGCTTTTGCTAACCAAACAAATAAATCACAAGTAAACAATTTCGATCGACGGAATTGTGCTGCTTTGTGGTGTGATGGCTATGTTTTCGGTTTCCCAAAACACTTTGTTTTAATTATAAAAGCAAGAAAGGTGGGCAATATTTTGACCACACCACTAATTGCGTGTTAAGAAAGAAAGAGAGAAATGTTTCCAAACACTTCCAAACATCGAAATGGAATGATGCAACCACAGAGCGATGGAAACAATATGGGAGGGTTTTTTGCTTTCTTACATAGAAAATCCCCGTCAAACTTACGATCATGTTTAAATATATGGTTATTGTATACAAAACACGTAAACAAAAGCAAACAAAGTTAATCCGAATGGAGTGTTCCATTTTCGGGTTGTGATGACAAGCACTTTAGCTTTCAATGCTGGTGCTTTAGTTGCTTCATGGCAAATATTTTATGCGCAACTAATTAACGTCCGTTTAAAGACTAATTTGGCATGTGCTTGTTTTATATTAAATCGTCTTTCTGTGAAATTCCATCTTGTTTATCGTAAATTGGTCTTCCTAAACGCTGACAGACGGCATCATGGAAATCTACGTTTTTAAGGTTTTTAAGAACCATTTTTAAACTTTATTGGCTTTAGGGTAATACCTCAGTGCACACTTACCAGCTTCTGATAAGCTTCAGCTAGTTTAGCTTTAAAAAGGCAGAAAACGGCCCTCGCAAATAACAATTACAATTATAGCTATATGAAAATCAATCATTTCGGCATCTACAAAGCTTCGACGTAAAACTGTTGCAATTTTTCCAACCATTAACTTAACAATAATAACCATTTACAACTATGACACTTACGAGCTAAAGATCGTCATCGTTGCGCACTGCTGCTGTATGGATTAGCGAGAGCAAGATCTGAAGAATCCGGTCTTATCGGCCACCTACTGCTCGCTCAGGGGCAAACGTTCTAGACGTTTCCTAACGTTCGCTTGGGCAAGCTTTCTTCCTTGATCAGTTTCTTACAACCTTCCAGAGCTGCAACAGGCTGTCGCTTCTGCTACCCACCGCTGGCGTTGCGCGCGTTCTGTGCCACTAGGGTTGTGAATTATGACTTTCGTTCTTCTTGCGCAACAACAAAACTGCCGTTTGTCGTGTTTGTGGCAGCGCTACTTGCACAGAACCATTAAGTTCCCGTCCTTGTGGTAACGCGACCGCAGTCAACACACACACACACACACACACACGTCCGTAGTGCATTCAGCGATGCAGCTGAACACACCCACCGATCACGTATGCAATCACGGACCGGGACAAACGGGCACGGGACTGGGAACGGCAGGACGCACTTTACGCACTTTACACGTAATAATACCCCAAGCACTGGTATTTAAAATAAAACATATACTATCAAACTTTCAATGCCTCTTTTACTGTCATGCACAACTCCTAAAGGACACACATAGAAATAAATATTTCTTGTTATTTTACATTACTCATACTACTTTGTCAACTAATACACTCATGTTGAATTCTCGCTGTACAAATCTTCCACACACGTGTATTTCTTCTTTGATCATCTCGTTCTCTTTCGCTTCCCAGTGCCCTTCAACATGATCACGGCATGTTAACGAACATGTTAACGACATTCAAGGTGATAAAGGAGAATATGATCGTCAAGTCGTCTGTCATTTGTTTCTCGTTGTGCAATTCAATATGAAAGAAATCTTCCTTTCAGATGAATGAAATGGTAAAACAAATTTATATTGAACAAAAAAAAACAAACACTAACTATGCAACAAATTACATCTTAATGCACTTAAGGCTCATTGTGGCGGATGAGAGCTACAACAAGGTTTGCGTGGGAAAATGGTTTCCAGTGAGGAAATACGCTTCAGTAACATACCCTCCCGAAGTGAGGTTGAATGTGATGGAATGGAATTGTACCGCGTGGAGGAGACATTTAACAATAAAAAAATAAACCTCCCCACCGAATCATCGACATGAAGTAACGCTACCACCACTATTAATTGGAACAACTGCTGCTGGTCAATTAATGCGCTACGTTCCGGTAGTTTGCTAAGATAAACGGTTTAACGTTGCCGATCGAGCCAGGCACCGCGGGAAGCAAACGAGACAAACGAGAGACGGATCATCGACGATCGCGCACACAAATTGACAACTCGCGATGAGCGACGATAGCCTGACTAAGCCTGCAATCAACAACAACAACAACAACAGCTACACCAACAAGTTGCATTTGATACATTGGCGCACACCGCACACATGTGTAAGCGAACGCTGACGTAACGCGTTCGGATTCCTTCAGCTTTCCGACCTGACTTTATACGCTTTTTGCTGCAAAAGCCACAACACCACACCGCACAACACATTATCATCGTAAATGGACCCCACACACACACACGCACACACACGCACGCACACACAAACATGAATGCCTTAATCTCCAAAAAACCATGATAACACACAGGGCAGCGTTAAAATGTCTGCAAAAATAAAATAAAACCCCATTTTGCCCTAGCCCCTATGCTGGAGACCCAACCGCACGCGAGAACGAAAGACTCAGACGGGCACAAACGGGCGGCCGTACCGTAAAAGAAAAAACTACAACGCGGTGGCAGTATATATACACAACACGACCGATCTTCACCGCAGCTCGAGCGTAAATGAGAGAACGCGGCTCAAAAAGAGCTAACGCTTCCACACAACGGGCCAGCCTTTTGCTGGTGGCGGCGGAGCGAACTGGTTTCCCAAGCAGTGCCAGCGCGCGTGCTGCATGGGCAAAAAGGGACGAAACAGCGCGAAGGGACGATGGGAAAAGGGCCGGCAAAGAGAGAGAGAGAGAGAGAAAAAAAATACACGGTCCCACCGGGCCAGGGCCGGTTCGGTTTTGTTGTACCGAGTGACATATGGCTCGGCATCGGAAGCCGTACAAGCACACAAACGGTGTGAGCAGAAAAGGGAAAGCATCAGCAGGGACCGTGCTTTTGGGGACGAGCAAGTGAAAAAGATGGACAGTGCATGGTCGAGAGGTGGTATTGGTTGGTCCGGTGGTCGGTGTTGGCTACTGGCTGGTCAGCTGGTCAGTTCCATCGAAGTGAATTGATTCGTCTAGACACACACACACACACACATATTATTCGTATGCGAAATACAAACAGCAGAAGCTGTACTTGATCATTTACAATTAATTTATGTGTAAAATTTATAATCATTTTTCTATAACAAAATCCTCTCGGAAGGGTAGTTTAGTTAGTTCGGTGTAGAATTAAAGCTCCAATTCTGTGCTAAATTCTCCAAACGCGTGAAACAACTTTATAAAATTAAGGCACAAGCATATCAAAACACAACTCCAAAAGACGCTTGCAGCATTCCGACGCAAACGCTGCGCCTCAAATCATGTAAATTTAAATTTAATGTATAACTGCAGTAACGTACGTACACAGCATAATTACTGTATTTCGGTCCTTGAAAAAAATTATTCACAAACGTACGGTAACCATTACCGGCAGTAATGTTACCGTCATTAATCGAAACAACACTAACTTCATGCAGGCCCGACATTACGATCGTACACAGATAAACAGATAAAGCCCCCCTCGGTAGTATTCTAATCTTAACTTACTCTTGACTGCATTTTATGCCCATTGCAATTGCAGAAGAAAAACCGAACCCACTCCGCATTCGAACCACACGTAATCGCCCTAGGCACGCCATTCGAAACGTAGCAATTTTAAATTTCTCGCTATCACAAACGTAATAAAACATACACACACACACGTACTCGAACAAGCGCGAACGGTTCGGTGGGTTAAAATACGTCTTCCGGTTTTGGGCAGCACCATTACCGACCCCACGAGAAATGGCACGTGGTCAGTTGAAACACGACCGACCAAACCAGGGCCCTCTGAGGTCGGTTGTGATTTGCGATGGAATGTGGTGCTGTGATCGTTTGTTTTCTTCTCTCTGCTCTTTTCTTCTCTCTCTCTTTCTCCGTGGTGTTGCAGTGGCAGTGAAAAACTGTGTGTGGGTGTAGCTTTTTTTCCCAATATTTACAATCCATGCTGCGAACGTCCAGATATTGGCAATTGTCGATCGCAAGTGTCGATGGGAGAGCGTTTTGTATATCAATTCGCCAAAGGGGGAAAACATGTTGACATGCTATTTTTGAAACAGCAATAAAAGGAGGAACACATGATAAAGAAAAAGGAAGCCGGTTTACGGTTGCTAATTGATCTACTCCCCTTCTTGTGTGAAGCAACAGTAGACACAATTGAGTTTTTTTTTTTTTGGCCAATCGACAACACGCCACGCTAAGGTGAAGTCCTAAAATATAAAACCATTCCAAAAATGCACCAGACCAGACAGATAGTGCTGAAGCCAATGAAGTTATGGGTATGGCCATACGCAGCGGCTCATATTACGATATAAACGGCTAAACGCTTTGGTACCGGTGTAACCATTAACACACGAAATCTAAATATGCCTAATGGTAGTCACAAAAGACTCGGTCAAAAGCGTCTGAGTGTCCAGAAAAGTATTTGTTCTTTCTGTGGTTTAATGGTTTATTGATTTGATAAAACCCCTTTCTGTCATTTGAATTATTTCCGGAGAAATTATCCGTAGCGTAACAATCTAATGGTTCATGCCAGCTTTAGCTGGTCTACTGGACTTATTTATACCACTCAGCCATGGTAGTCAGTACATGGTACAAAGTTTTGCTGTCTCTCATCATGTAGTGTGACCGGCACACCTGTATTGATTTGAATTATTACTCAACTGATCGAGAAGCTCGATCCTGTCGGGTTTTAAGTCAAGTTTTTTAAATCGTGCTTTACCGACTGCAAAATTTGGCCGATTCCTGCTTCATTTGAAATAAAAACAAATCAAAAATGCTTAAATTAATAAAGCTTCGCCAGGCGACGGTGATCTCCATGTCACCTATCGCAGCATTATTTTCCGATCAGTCGTGATCATGACTTCACCGTTGGCGCCGTTACCATAGAGACGCCAGGCCTTCTAAGTTTGTGCGCTATGAAGCAATGTTTGCGCTGATCATCGGTTGCTTTAATTGCTTGTCCAGAAAAGACGGTGGAGATCAACAAAAAAAAAACAAAACAAAAAATGATGGAAAATAATAAACCTACAAATAAACAAAGAGTTTCAGAGCTGGATGAATCATGCAGGTGATTTCTTTGTTCCTAAACTAACCGCTTACTCATGGGGCATTTTTCCCTTCATTTACCACACCATTACCCAAATCCACGCGGGGGAAGCCACAGACAAAACAATGCGTCGCTCTCTTAATTACATTGCTTTCACGCAGCAACGGGGAAGCGTTGTGCAATTGTAAAGGTAGCGCATTAGGTAAATTGTAAAATTCATATTTTTCCTACCGAAAACATACAAATATANAAAAAAAATACACGGTCCCACCGGGCCAGGGCCGGTTCGGTTTTGTTGTACCGAGTGACATATGGCTCGGCATCGGAAGCCGTACAAGCACACAAACGGTGTGAGCAGAAAAGGGAAAGCATCAGCAGGGACCGTGCTTTTGGGGACGAGCAAGTGAAAAAGATGGACAGTGCATGGTCGAGAGGTGGTATTGGTTGGTCCGGTGGTCGGTGTTGGCTACTGGCTGGTCAGCTGGTCAGTTCCATCGAAGTGAATTGATTCGTCTAGACACACACACACACATATTATTCGTATGCGAAATACAAACAGCAGAAGCTGTACTTGATCATTTACAATTAATTTATGTGTAAAATTTATAATCATTTTTCTATAACAAAATCCTCTCGTAAGGGTACTTTAGTTAGTTCGGTGTAGAATTAAAGCTCCAATTCTGTGCTAAATTCTCCAAACGCGTAGAACAACTTTATAAAATTAAGGCTCAAGCATATCAAAACACAATTCCAAAAGACGCTTGCAGCATTCCGACGCAAACGCTGCGCCTCAAATCATATAAATTTAAATTTAATGTATAACTGCTGTAACGTACGTACACAGCATAATTACTGTATTTCGGTCCTTGAAAAAAATTATTCACAAACGTACGGTACCATTACCGGCAGTAATGTTACCGTCATTAATCGAAACAACACTAACTTCATGCAGGCCCGACATTACGATCGTACACAGATAAACAGATAAAGCCCCCCTCGGTAGTATTCTAATCTTAACTTACTCTTGACTGCATTTTATGCCCATTGCAATTGCAGAAGAAAAACCGAACCCACTCCGCATTCGAACCACACGTAATCGCCCTAGGCACGCCATTCGAAACGTAGCAATTTTAAATTTCTCGCTATCACAAACGTAATAAAACATACACACACACACACACACACACGTACTCGAACAAGCGCGAACGGTTCGGTGGGTTAAAATACGTCTTCCGGTTTTGGGCAGCACCATTACCGACCCCACGAGAAATGGCACGTGGCCAGTTGAAACACGACCGACCAAACCAGGGCCCTCTGAGGTCGGTTGTGATTTGCGATGGAATGTGGTGCTGTGATCGTTTGTTTTCTTCTCTCTCTCTTTCTCCGTGGTGTTGCAGTGGCAGTGAAAAACTGTGTGTGGGTGTAGCTTTTTTTCCCAATATTTACAATCCATGCTGCGAACGTCCAGATATTGGCAATTGTCGATCGCAAGTGTCGATGGGAGAGCGTTTTGTATATCAATTCGCCAAAGGGGGAAAACATGTTGACATGCTTTTTTTGAAACTGCAATAAAAGGAGGAACACATGATAAAGAAAAAGGAAGCCGGTTTACGGTTGCTAATTGATCTACTCCCCTTTTTGTGTGAAGCAACAGTAGACACAATTGAGTTTTTTTTTTTTTGGTCAATCGACAACACGCCACGCTAAGGTGAAGTCCTAAAATATAAAACCATTCCAAAAATGCACCAGACCAGACAGATAGTGCTGAAGCCAATGAAGTTATGGGTATGGCCATACGCAGCGGCTCATATTACGATATAAACGGCTAAACGCTTTGGTACCGGTGTAACCATTAACACACGAAATCTAAATAAGCCTAATGGAAGTCACAAAAGACTCGGTCAAAAGCGTCTGAGTGTCCAGAAAAGTATTTGTTCTTTCTGTGGTTTAATGGTTTATTGATTTGATAAAACCCCTTTCTGTCATTTGAATTATTTCCGGAGAAATTATCCGTAGCGTAACAATCTAATGGTTCATGCCAGCTTTAGCTGGCCTACTGGACTTATTTATACTACTCAGCCATGGTAGTCAGTACATGGTACAAAGTTTTGCTGTCTCTCATCATGTAGTGTGACCGGCACACCTGTATTGATTTGAATTATTACTCAACTGATCGAGAAGCTCGATCCTGTCGGGTTTTTGGTCAAGTTTTTTTTAAATCGTGCTTTACCGACTGCAAAATTTGGCCGATTCCTGCTTCATTTGAAATAAAAACAAATCAAAAATGCTTAAATTAATAAAGCTTCGCCAGGCGGCGGTGATCTCCATTTCACCATTCGCAGCATTATTTTCCGATCAGTCGTGATCATGATCATGATCATCACTTCACCGTTGGCGCCGTTACCATAGAGACGCCAGGCCTTGGGGAAGTTTGTGCGCTATGAAGCAATGTTTGCGCTGATCATCGGTTGCTTTGATTGCTTGTCCAGAAAAGACGGTGGAGATCAACAAAAAAAACAAAACAAAACAAAAAATGATGGAAAATAATAAACCTACAAATAAACAAAGAGTTTCAGAGCTGGATGAATCATGCAGGTGATTTCTTTGTTCCTAAACTAACCGCTTACTCATGGGGCATTTTTCCCTTCATTTGCCATACCGTTACCCAAATCCACGCGGGGGAAGCCACAGACAAAACAATGCGTCGCTCTCTTAATTACATTGCTTTCACGCAGCAACGGAGAAGCGTTGTGCAATTGTAAAGGTAGCGCATTAGGTAAATTGTAAAATTCATATTTTTCCTACCGAAAACATACAAATATACCAGATCCAACACGAACCCCATTGCAACGTTTGCTGGAGATCGCTCCATGCTTCATTTGGCAAGACAATTCTCGATGCAGGGGTCGTCTGCGAGGCTTCCCGCGGCGGGACGCGCCAACAGAGAAATGGATGCTGCGGAGGTTTTTGTTTCTCATCCTCTGCTGTATGCCGCGCACAGAGTCGTGTAAGCGAAAGGTTCGTTGTTCTGGCGTTGCTCTTGGTACACCTGCACGTACACAAGCGCACACGGGAGGTGAAACGCACCTATACCTACCTACCTGGCGGTGAAGAATTTCAGCGTCGTCGAACGTTTTGAAGCAAGCCTCCTACTTGGATGGATTTTCTTTTTCGGCCTTTTCTGCACTGCTTCTTTTCGGGTTTTCTGATCTGCGCTTCGGACCTTGAGAAACTCGTCTTCTGGTACACGAATCACCGCACACACAGCACTGCAGCACCGAACTGGTTCTTTTTATGGTTCAAGAAAAATGTACCGCTCTGCAATCTTCTGTCGGTTTTAACAGCCGTTAGGGTTTTTTTTAATTAGTTGATGCAGACGCAATCTTCGCTTCTGGCGCAATTTTGCAACAATAAAAAAATAACTTTCAGATCACCGCCAAACAGCGAATGCCGCGATCATCGTAATGAAACGAACGGTTCGAAACACGGTTTAATCACTTCAATGCACCAAAATTCACCCACTTATCTGCGCATCGCACGGAACGCAGGGCACTGTGTTGCGGGAATGATCGGAAAGTACAGCACAACTAGTCGTTGGCCACGCCACGCCACAGGAACCCAAATTTGGCACTGTTGAACACAATTTCACCGCGAAACTTCAGCACGAGTTGCAACTATTTCAGGTGTAGTTGCTGTTTCTCAACACGAATGCATCTCACCTACGGGGGCACGAAGAGTACCTTTTTGGGAAGTGTCGTGTTGAAGCTGTGGGGGGGTACTTTCCACTGTCCTTCGAATTGGGGGCAAGGATAAGCGATGGTGCTACACAATGGTGGACGTTGCAGAGTCCATATATTGTGTGTGTACAAATTGACCCGGAAAAGGATCCAGAGATGCGAGTTTCGCACTCCGGAAAGCGAGGAAACAAAAAAGGTTAATTCAATGCACGCGTACGCTGTCCCTGTGTAGTGGTGTGCGTACGTACGGCTTGGACGTGCAGACGGGCAATTTTTTCGAACAAACAAACTCGTTTACAAGCCTTGGTTGAGTCGAGGTGTACAATACATTTCGACGGCGTTTGATGAAATTTTTATTAGTTTTTACATTTTTTCCCCACGTAGTAATTTTCGGGTCTTGTTATGGTATTGAAGAGTTATTATTATTATTCTAAAAGGTTCCCATTGATCAAGAAACGTTCTTTCAATCCTTCCAGCATCGCGAACTTTTGAAACCAATTTGAAAATTCGATATTCGAATGTATTTCTGTTCGTTCGGTTTCATCGATCAATTTGCGGGTATGTTAACATAAATTTAGTTTATTCTTTATATAGTAATACTATTAGTCATTTTTACTCTATTCTAGTCCATTATTTCTTCCATATCTTCTTCCGCTTCGCCCCACACCTCAATGTGCCGTTTGCGAGCGAACAAAATGTCGCTTCCCGTGGGATGTGGTGCTAACGAATGCACAACTTCGCTTCCTATGCGTAATCTTCGCACTTCAGCGCCCTCCAAAAGATCCCAAATAATTGCTGCACCTTCAGCTGAACCGGAAATGATTTTCGTATCGGCCGAAATAATTCCACACTCGATCGTATAGTCATCCACCCGGTGTCCCTTGTACTCGGACAGAAGCTCGCCGGAATCGTTATCGATCAGCCGAATCGTTCCATCGGAGCAAGCCGCCAACAGGCACTGGCCATCGCGCGTTTGCACCAGATACGTTATGGGTACACCGATTGTATCACAGACAAGCTCCCCGGCCCGTATGTCATACTGCCGGATCGATCCATCGAGCGAGCTGGAGATGATCTTGTGTTCGCTCACCACAAGTGCTGTAATGCAATCTTTAGCTTCGCGCATCGTTTGTACAGCTTCTAGCTTCCGTGTGCGTATATCCCAACATGCCACCGTGTTATCTTTCGATCCCGAAACAGCAATCGATGATTCTTCGTTGAAGCGTATGCAAGTAACACCTCCGGCGTGACCTCGCAGTCGTCGCACTGGTAGCCCGGTCGATACATCCCAGTAAATGACACTTTTATCGAGGGAAGCAGATACAATATAGCTACTTTCACAACTGCCAGCAGCATCCATGACCTCATCGGCATGGCCACCGTATGTTTTCAGCAGTAATCCCGTCCGAGGGTTCCATAGTTTAATTTTTTTGTCCGAACCACACGACAAACAGTACGATCCGTCCACTAGAAAGCAAATGATGAAGGAAGTTTATCCATAGCTGAACGAATTACCAACACACTTACCGTTATAACGCACAGCTCGCACTGCTCCTTGCTCACAATTAATACTTCGCTTGGCCACTAAATCCATCCCGAAAACAAAAACGCGTGCTCCGTGTGGAAATGTTTTTTCTTATTAAGTTTTGCATGCATTGTTTGTAAACAATGCAGTGCGCACTCTTCGCCGGTTGCCAAACTTATCGTTTTGCAGGGTTGATCTCGACCCTGCCGTTGACTGACAGTGCGTGCGTGCATGTGTGCGTGAGTGTGTTTGCATAAATGTACAGAAAAATACAGACAACATTTTTCGCTAGATGGCGAGAACGCGCGCGTCACAGAAGCCAACTTTGTTCAGCTGAAAAAATAGTGATAACCCGAAATTGGTATGTTTGCACAGTTGCAAATCATATCGCAACCGTGTCGCGATGCGGTGGCCCGTTAACGAATAGTGTTTTGCCCCCGTTTGCGAATCTATGCTGTCGTGTCTGTATCGGGGTGACTGTGTGGCGCATATCAGCACATTCCATCGATAGCGGTCCGTTTTTTCGTTGTTGGTTCAGCAGCTGTCACACGCAGTTTGCTCGCTTCGGATCCATCTACGCTGTACGAAAATGGAACTAATGTTGTACGTGTGTGACACGGTGGCGGTACCGAACCCGTTTGCGGACATAATCTGCTTGCGCGCGCTTTCGTCCTGTAATCGCTAAGGACCTCCACTTCGTTCCACACGGTGTGGTGGTTGTGGAGGAGGTGAGAGGTTTTTTCGAGCGGGAAACCAGGGAATGGGAGCGTGATGCCTCCCCGAGACGCCAAATGGCGAATGACGTCGCAGCGGGTTGAACAAAACGGAGAAAAACGTTCCAATGCAATCGTTATTGTCAACGGTCGTTGTAACAGTGTCATATAAACCCTGGTGTATGTTGTAATCCAATCCGAAAGAAGGGGGCTACGATTTTGCCCAGAGAGGTCTCACCGAGTATCACCTCTCCGACGCTGCAAAGTTAAGCGTAAAAGTAAACAAAGAGAAAGGGAAGAAAGAAAAACAAAACATCACACCGACTCCGGGAGTACATTCAGTTCATTCAGTGGTGACCACAACAGATGAACGAACGATGACGGAGTTTTGTGACGACGTTATCAAACTGTTTCCGCTGCGTGCGATACCGGACGTGATAAAACTGTTTCGCCAGCAGCTGAACAATCGCGAGGAGGAACCGGACCTAACGCTGCTGTCGATCGTCACCGGATTGATCGAGCATTCGCTCACGACGAAGGTGCTTGAATCGAGCTCCTCCTCATCGTCGTCCTCCCACAATAACAATAACAACAACAACAATGTCGAGGGGGGAAAGAGTGCTACGGCGGACCCGGCGACAGGCAACTTTCCTGTCATCCGGTACGACACGGTGGAGGGTTTGTACAAGCGGTTCAAATCCGTGCTGGCACCGATCGAGAAGCTGCTAGTGAAAACGACGACCGATTCCAAGTTTGCCAGTCGTGAGATTATCAAGAAAGTGTCCGACATCATCTGGAACTCGTTGCTCCGTAGCTCGTACAAGGATCGGGCCCATTTGCAGAGCCTTTACAGCTATTTGTGCGGCAACAAGCTGGACTGCTTCGGTGTTGCATTTGCCGTCGTGGCCGGATGCCAGATGCTTGGCTACCGGGACGTCCATTTGGCCATCTCCGAGGACCATGTGTGGGTGGTGTTTGGAAAGACGGGCGATGAAACGATCGAGGTAACGTGGCACGGCAAGGGAGCGGAGGACAAACGTGGCCAGTCCGTTGCGCCGGGCATTGAGTCGCAAACGTGGCTATACGTGGCGGGCAATCCGGTCGTCTGCAATCGGTACATGGAGGTGGCAGCAATTGTGTCCGCGATTAATCCATCGTTGACGGCCACCAGTGCATGCTTGGAGGTGGCCGATTTGCAACAGCAGCTGCTCTGGCTACTGCACGATATGGGCCATCTGAAGAAATACCCAATGGCACTCGGTTGTCTCGGGGAGCTGGAAGAGGTCGAGCCAACACCGGGGAGAAAAAGCTGCGAGGAACTGTACAACGAGTCGGTACGATCGGCACAGACGTTTTACCGCAACCATCATGTGTACCCGTACACGTACCAGGGCGGCTACTACTACCGAAAGAATATGTACCGGGAAGCGTTCGCTTCCTGGGCGGACAGTAGCGATGTGATTCGGCTGTAAGTGTTTCCCACAGCGATGTGAACTCGATTCTGATGACGGCTCAAGAAGCGTTCCCGGTCTCTAGTTTTTATATATCTACGATTATTCATTTCACAAGACCGGACGCTAATGCTGGACCGTGCGTTAGCGAAGACGCTATGTAATCGCCGGCAGAAGGCAAATTAATGTTTAATTGATTGTTATTCCATTACAGGTACAACTACTCGCGAGATGATGAAGAAATATATAAAGAATTTCTCGATATTGCCAACGAGCTGATCCCGCAGGTGATGAAGCTAGAAAGCTCCGGCCATTCGGCTAAAAGTATCCTTCGCGATTCGTCCTGCTTTGCCAACCTGTTGCGCTTTTACGACGGCATATGCAAGTGGGAAGAAGGCAGCCAAACGCCTATCCTACATATCGGTTGGGCTAAACCGTTGGTAGCTACGATTGCAAAGTTTGATCACGACATACGATCGCAGGTAATCATCAAATGTGCCGATCAGGAACCACAGGCACAATCCGTACAGCAACCTGCACACGAGAATGGTGGCAAAAACGGAACCGACGATACGGTGCATCATCACAACAATAACAATATCGCGAAAGCTGACGCCAACGTCCCAAACGGTGGCCGTACCAATGGTAGTAGCTCCGTGAAGGGTAATTCGCTACCGAAGTCACTCGAGGCACTGGTAGGCAAATGTGGCGAGAAGCTGCTGAATCCCGAGTTTCTACTGCAAGGCGGTGGCCAACCGTTCACAACGGAGGAAAGTGCCGAACCATCGTCTGACGGTGAGGGAATTTCTACGGCCGCAGAAAAGAACACGCCCGCAAGCAACGGTAAGCGTGAAGATGGTGCTGTAAAGATAAAGCAGGACGTGGACACTGAAAATGGTGTCCAGATTGACAAGCGAGACACGCTTGTGGACGATACGGAACCGAAACGGCCCGTCATTGTGCTGTACAGTCAGAAGATGAAAGGTCTGAAGGATCTGCTGCTGACGGAGAAGTTGAACACGAATGCGATCTCGCTACAAATTACGGCCCAAAGCCAGGTGCAGGTAGGTGGAAAGAAACTGCGCGGATGTCAGACATCGCTCGGTGGCAGCGGTACGATAGGAGGGACCACCGGTGGTGCAATTACCGTCAATGAGGGCATCGATGGTAATACCCGTCCGAAACGGGCACGCAGAGAATAGGGCACGTGCGCAGCCAGAAAGCAAGGATTACTTACCTTGCGAAGCGTTGTAGTGGTGTAAGTTTTAAGTCAACCTAATTTATTATCGTATCTATAGGGGCGCCAATCAAAATGGTTCACTTTATGCGTATTTTTAATGGCACCGCGCTTTTAAGCTGTACATTTTTTTCCAAATGCCCCCCACTGGGTGTTTTTTTTTGTGAGGAGGGATTAAAGGGGGGGACATAAAATTAGGGGGGGGGGGACATAAAATTCCTATTTTGTCGACAAACTATACAGCCATTCCAACACACAAAACGACCGATTCTAGTCGGAACAACGTTAGTTTTGATCTATTTATAATCCCTTTTTGTTTTGGTTACTTTAATGTTATCTGTTATCTATTGGGAATAACTCGTTTTTTTTTTAAATTTGCTATCCTTCGGTCGGTTTGAAGAATCTGCACCACAACCTTTGTGCGCCACTTGCCCCACATTCGTCTCATCCGTAGCATTAAATGCACATTCACGAGTGGGTAAGCTTTTACACGACAGGCGAGACTTCTTCATCCCTTTTGTAGGTGGACGTACGGTGTTGTTTAAATTATTTAACCTCATTGCACCTGATATATACATAATGCTGGCTATAGTATTTGCTCTTTTATGTGATTATTTTCTTCTATCTGTTTGTTGTTAAAAATTGTAACCTTTCTCTATTAGGGGCGGCGTTCGCTGTATCGTGATATAAGTGTATATATGTCCACACATGCGCTATGGTAATGAAAATATCATTTTTTTTAAACGTTTTACTTGTTTGCATTGTTGTGTTGGGTACGTACGGTGCATAGGGCAGGCCATTTTCTGTTGCGTTTTTGGTGCAGCTAGTATGTAGATCAGCGCGGGACAAAAATGGGTAGAATTGTTAAGATTTTTTTTTTTACTTTTCATTGCACCGTGTTGTAATGCCTATGAGGCACATTCGTAAGGAGTTTGTAGTGTGTAAGAGAGCATCAAACAATCAAACAATTTTTGCCACACGCGCTAATGCAATAGAACGTAATCAAAATATGGTTTGTAAATAGTTGCTATAGTTTAACGGAAGCTAGACACATAACTTATTATTCATCATCATATCGATTTGCGTTCTCGTGTTCCGCGTAATGGTCCGACCATAACGAATGGGGAATATTTAAGCTTGTTTCTATTCGGCTTGTTATCTACGTTTCGCTTTGTTTTGGGCTTGTTGTTTGAAAAAATTATATACAAAATCAGTAAAAAAAAGATATGAGATAAAAAAGAAATTTTCACTTCCTTAGGAGGTTGACAAAACGTCCTGTTGACGTTTTTTTTTTTGCTGTGTCGTTTGATCCCACACACGCAATGATGGTGTGAGATAGTATTGGCAAAGCCAGTTAAGAATTAAAAAAAAAAACAAACAAAAAGAAACCTTATGAAGTATGGTGCATTAACGAATAAAAAGCATGAGATCTATTATTTTTTCGCTATGGATAAAGTTGCGGTAAAAGGGGCCCACAATTGCGCCCCATAAACAATTATAATTATGTTACAACTTAAGACGAGTAAAGGGAACACAAGCACAAGGGAAACAGACGATAAGAACAGGATAATTTTTAAAGCATATTAAGCTTCTAAAGGGGATCATACATTTGGGATGGTTGCTTTTAGTTTCTATCGATCCTGCTTATAAGCAACAAGAAGGAGAACAGGCAATGCTCTGCTATTTGTAGGATAAACAGCAGAAAGGTGAAAGCAATACCTTTGGGGAAAAGGTAAGGAAACAATTTCATAAAATTGTTAAGCTCGTCGGGTCGATCATGTTGGTGTAGACGGGATCGTACGGTTAAAACTCCATCCCTATTCGCGAATAAAAGTGGGAACTAGACGCGATCATACAGTCAGTATGCAATCTGGAAAGTCTGGAACGAAAAATCCAACAACATCTGTAGAGCGAAATGGGAAGAACACGGTTATGCTGCTGCTAACAGCAAACTAACAAACAATCGAAAATTGAAAGTACAAACATCACTATAACAACAACAAAAAAGCAAACACCCATTAGAGATTAATACTGTGCTCACGCATTAATTCCCTTCCTAGGCAGGTAGCGTGAATTAAACACATACATACACCAACATGATTAAGACGAAGTTCCAGTTCATGTTCTGTAAGCAAATCTCTCAAACAAACCAACAAAAAGTAGCAAAATTTTCCTCATTCACATCCATTAGAACCAAAAAAAAAAAACGCTCTCAGTACCTTTTTCGATGTGGCGGGTATATTATAGGCAAAAACAAAACAAAATTTGATCTTTGCTAAATTAAGACAAGTATTAAAAATTCAAAAAACAAATACAAAATTAAACAAATCAGGAATCTAACAAAAAGGTACAACAAAATTTCAATACCAAGCGGCAGTGCGGGAGGGTGTGTGAATGTGTGTGTTTGTGTAAGTCGGGGCTCAAAGCCCGCGCACCCCCTGTATGCTGGCTCCACTTTGGAATGCCTTCTCTTCTCGTTTCTAATTTTCGATGGTTTAGGCTTTTTAGGGGACCGCCAGCTTTTAAGGCGGGGTCAACGAAGGCCCGTACTGTAACAGCGATAAAGTACGCATGTATTCACAAAACAGTCAGATAAGAATACCAAAAAAAAAAAAAACACGAAGGAATAATATTGTAACAAACTATCATCATCACCCCTATCAAATCGATCGTGTACGTGACGAACGAGTGAGTGAGCGAAATGTGTTGTTTGGCCAAAACGGACTGAGCTACATTGTTTTTGATAAAGGTGTATTTATTGCATTAACACAGCAAACGCAGCATATGGAGAAGAGTGAAAATAGAGGCCAGAAAGCAAAATCAAACATGACTGATGCAAACAAGAGCGTATTAGCGCGAAAGTGATGGAAAGTAAATTATGTTTGTGGTGGAAAAAAAGGTGTACACAGTACGACAAAAGGATGGTATAATCGTGCGTAGTAGAATGCAAACAGAAACAAATAGCTGTTAGTAATAACTATATCAAAAGCCGATCCAGCGTGGTCTTGGCCGTACAGAGTAAAAGCCAATCAAATGGTAAAGGAATGCAAAAAAAGGAAGAAAAAAAACTGTTAAAATAAGAGAGGCTGTCTCTGGGTGGGTCTCGAATCTTTCGTTTCGTGCTTGGTGATGGACACTCATGTTGTTTGCGTTCCTTTCCTATATACATATATATATATATATTTATATATAGTTGTTGATTGTTTGTATTCACCGTAATCATGGCCAATGGTACAATGTTGAAATAGCTAGATAAACAAGTACATATTACTAAGAACTGCATGAATATGTCATTTGGGAAGCTAAACATTCATTAACGCCATATTTTAGTTCACAATACAGCAAACGCGACGAACCATTATTATTGTCTACATAGCCAGGATTGGTTAACAGAGTGGAAAGCAACAAACACAAAACAGAACAGAACAACAACAGGCACATGGAAAACAGTATGCGCTAACACAGTACAGTAGTTTAAAAACAGCATCGATGTAAAATAGAATCCAGCGCAATTGAACAATACAATATTCATTACAATGAATGAGCTAGAGACAAATGCATTAATGATTACACTCCACACACCAGATAAGAAATAGCTCGTAAACAATAGCAGATTGTAGATGGTGCAATCACTTGAAGATAGTTTAGTATTACCGTTCCGTTCCGTTTACTTTTAACATTCCTATGCACAAATGCAATACAACGGACACACACTGGAAACGCACAGAATCCGCGCACGTTCCCTACTACAACAAGAGAGCTACTAATGGTAGATTGTTGCTGTGCCATTTGTTTATAATGATTCGCATTAGCGCCTTGGTTTTGTAAGATTCCCTCCGGAAAGCACACCCAAACATACACTCAAATAGACTTGTAAGCCGGACAAGTAATATTTATCCTTATAACAATGGACTACTGAATGAAATGAGTTGCGATTACACACATATAAAACTAAATGCACGAGCAAAGTGTAATGTTTATGGTAGAATCTGTTGTGCTTAGTTTCCGATTAAGCCATACTCGGTGGCAACAGGAATCAACATTAATTCATTGTCCTACAGCTATGTATGCAGTACAATTCAATGTTGTTCAATGACAAATGTGTCCTGATCGTGAACGATCATTATAGGAATATGATACACATCACAAAATGGGCGATCACTACAGGTTTTGTGTTCGATCGCGCATCTAACGATCCGACCTGATCCTCCAAATAAGAAATAGTAAAAAAAAGGCTTCTTCGGATCCGGAGATGTGGCATAGATGAAGATGTAACATTAGTAGGATAATAGAGGCTCTAGTTCTTGATTGTTTCATGTTGTAGAGGATAGCACTGATTAGCAAACATTACTAATGTATAGTGTGAAACATTACTAGCGGGGGCTGAGAAAATATGCATGTTTTTTATGGTTAAAATTTTGTTTTTGTTTTCCTTTTTGGTCTAAATTATTCTGTTGTTTCGAAAAGCGAACGAATTAAAAATTGGTTCGGAACGTTGGGTTAAGCATCTAGCTGCTTCCCTAAGTGCGGTTATATTGGTTAGCGCATTTCGTTAACATGTTCCTTAAAATTATAACATATATTTCTCCCTTTTCTCCTATGTATGATCTAGCCCGATTCATGTGCCCTAAGTTATTGGAGCTAATGAGCGCCAGAAAAGCGAATCGTTTTCGTTTGTTGATATTGCAAAAAAAAAAAAGAAGCTGCTAGCCGTTTGTGGAAGCGTTTTACGCTCGTTTTTCGCCTGTAGAAGGTCTGTGATGGTGATGATAAATGAAAAGCATTATATAGAATATGTAAAATCGGTGTGTGCGTGAAAGTAGTAGTGCGTTTTGTGCTGTTGTAATGTACGATCGTACACTGATCATGCACGGGTGCAGTTTTACTGTAAGTGAAGCCATCTCTACACGATCGTCTAATTTGAAACTTGTGGTGAAGGAACAATGAAAGTGGAAAAGAAAAGCCACAATCGGCTATACACATTTCCAACCAATATGGCAAAAGGGGAAATAAAAAAAGAGTAAAATAAACAGCATCAAACATGTGTCATACAATGGTAATTGGCATACATACACACGGATAAACAATAATGCAAATCATGTATAAAACATTTATATATTTTTGAGAAAATATTCATATACTTATACACACTAAAGACATGCAAACGAAAACGAAGGTTAGAAGAATCAGAAAACAAAACACAACTGAAACGAGAACCAATGGCAACATTAGAAAAGCGTTGATGAGCGTTGATAACATCAAGTGGACATTGGGATAATTGTACTGTTTTAGCTTTTTTCCGTCAACATTGTTCCGATACTCTTCTTCAATAAATCGTAAATCAAATAATGTATGCATGTTACAGAACAGAAGAACGTGACGTTAGGGTTTTGTTTCGTGTTGAAACTATGCTACACGCACGCACCATTGCATTGAAATAGTATGAATATATACAACCTACAATAGAACTATATTGTTACACACATGTGCTTCAGTTTTTTCGTCAAACTTACGCAAACGTATATGGCAACTACACCGATGATACTACTTTGATTAATCACAAGAGCATATATAAAGCAGCGAGAGGAAAAAAAACAAAAACTACAGAAAATATGCTGGAAAAACTAAGAAAATGAAACAGCTGGTTGACGATGAAGTGAACGTTCACTGCTATCCCTTATACCTAGGCAGTAGCTGAAACATGTAAAGGACACAACAAAATAGAAAACTGTGAGCAGGCAGAAAGTGGAGGAAAAACATACACAATAAACCTATATCGATATATACCTTGTATGGGAAGAGAGAAACAAACCAGTTTCGTTTCCAAGGAAAGAAAGTAAACAGAAGAAATCGGTTAAGAAATGCATGTTTTATTTTTTCAAAAAAAAAAATTTAACAAATTTTTAACTCGTCTGCTTCACTTTTTAAACCATCACGTCCCGAATGGTGAGTGTTGAATGTTTGTGTTTTTTTTTTTTCTAAGAGAAACTTTGGTGTCCTAACTCTTCGAGATAATCTACGGAAGGTTGAAATCCCTTTTCAGTTCGTATCGTAAAAGTAGTGCGCCAGCGGATACCGTATCGTGAACGCAAACACGGCGCAGACGAGCTGAAACGCGACCAGTAACCGATTCAGTCGATCTTCCCGTATCGGCCCGGTTAGCAGGATGCAGAAGTTGATAATGGTAAAGTTGTTGCAGGTTACGGTTTTGCCGTCGCGATCCATCTCACACCGGATAAGCCGTAGATGGCGAAACACCTGGTAACAGAACCGGCCAAATACGTTTAACTCATCCACCCGAAACTGGGTGCGGCTTATGTGCAGCAGGTCCGTCTCGGGATCATGCTTGGGCATACGATGGCGCGGACAGGGTATAAACCGGAAGAGTTGCGGTACGGAGTAGAGGAAGTTTAGCACCTGCGGTATGAAGAACAGCAGCACGGTTTTGCTAAAGTGTCCCAGAATGCCGACCACAGCGAACGTCATGCCGGACAAATAGTTGAACGTGTCGCCAACAAACACCTGCGAAGGATATCTAGACGAAAGCGAAACGGAAATTAAACGGTCAATTCAAAACGGTGAGTAAACATTGGCAAACAAACCCTTTCACCAATACATGCTCAGTATGGCAGTGCTACGCATGACAGCTGATTGAAAAGGATAACAAACCCTGTTGCCAGCATTCATCATTATGCATCATGCATAATAAAATATTTATTTTAAAACCCAAATCATCTAAAAGCACATTTAAATCAAATTTTACTGTTTGCACCAATTTCTTGATTAAGAATTCGAAAATAGAACACCACTATAGAACTAGCAACTATTTCGACGCTTCTGGCAACACTTCTGTCAGTTGTCTAGGCACCCCTACACAGTTCCCATTCCACTTTGCCTGTATGACTCATTTTTTGTTGCATTTTTGCGATGCAAAACGGGGTGGGTTGACTGCTATCGGTCGTTTGCTGCTTCATTCACAAAATCGTACGCTCACGCACTACCGAGTCGCAGACACATTACGTGCGCTGTGCCCGTCTCGACAGATTTTCGGTGATATACGAAAGAAAGGACAGAGCGCGTGTGCTATTCCCAAGTGTGCATTATGAGTGCAAAGCGAATCCAGATTGTACCGTCTTCGTTGTTTCCAGCCGTTGGAAAATGTGAATAGGCAACACAGAAGGGCTCCCAGTTTCGTGACGCAAGGACGAATACCAGCGTACGCCCTAACAGTGTAGGTATTTGCACAGCAAGCGCAGATCAAATGTGAAACCGAACGTAGGCTTTCCCTGTAAAGTACGCATCCTGCAAGGTTTGTGGTGTCGCTTTGGAGAAAAATCAATCCCCCTGCACATACCAGCAACGTAAACGCCGAACAACTCGATCGCCCACACTGTACGGTTGCTTCCCGGGAACAATCGGATCACATCCGGTGCACCCCCCGGGGGGGTAGTGCGGGTACGGTCATCTCGAATGTCTCCCGGTGCCAAACGGAAGCTCGACGTACGGCTGTTTCTATGGGGTCTGTTTCTGCTGCAAATCTCCCTCATCTGTCTGTTTCTACTGTTCGGTTCACTGTTCGTGTCGACGGCAATCGATACGGAGGATGGTACCGATGGTCGTGCACAAACAGCTGAGCAGAGGCACCCGGGACAGCAGCAGCCGTTGGAAGCTAATGTACACCGGATCGCTACATCACCGTTTGCCGTCTGGTCCCCGTTTGGTGTTCGATTCATTCCCAACCGAACGGTGGGATTGTCAACGGTGGATGGCTCACGGTACCCTGGTGGGATCGCACTGACCAATGACGTTGCAGCAGTTGCAGGTGCGGAAAACGGTGGTAATCATCTGTTGAAGAACAAACTGCTGCTCCACCCGAGACATCCCAAATATCATCCATGGATTCAGCGCGACATCCCGAAGGCGGAAAGTGCTGAGAAATATTTTAGGTACGTACGTACGTATGGGTGGCTCATAGTGGCCATTCTTAATTGTCTTTAAAGATCCCTTCCCTCAAGGATGTTTCCATGGGAGCAGATGGGTGGGTTGCGTTTATTTGCAGTGCCAGTTTTGTAAATTCTTTTTAGTAGTGCCTTCATTTATATCAATTTATCCAATATTCACCCATCAGAGCACGAGATTCGCTTGCTGTGCTAAATCACAGACACGGTGCAAATTGAATTGTTGATGTGTCCTCCCATGAGCTGATCACAACTTTGCTCGTCAACAGCTTAGAGAAAATCAATTCTTAAATTGGTGCACTTTAGGTAAGCTGCCTGTCCGGCACGCCCCAGTTGTTCCTGATAAGTGCATGATTAGTGTACCGTCGCATAAGGTCAACGGCCCACACACTAATTGGCTTAGGGATTCAGGTGACGGGAGTGTGACCCACTGACATGAAATACATGTACTAAAATCATACAACTTTCGGGTGAAAAAAAAAAACATAAACATCGAATTGAAGTGATTAGGGATGGAAAGTGGAAGGAAATTTGTGAACGAAATTTAAAAATTTTTAGTTATGTGTGTGTTAACATTTCTTTTCGGTGTTTTCTCCTTGCAGAACGATTTCCTACACCGACTGGCAGGGAATCCGCAAACGACGGTTGTGCTTCGTTGAAGGTACGCAGGGAAAGGCGTTGGTGACTTCTAAGGCAAATAGCAAGCCCGGCAACAATGAGACTGAACAGATAGATACAGGAATAGGAAGGCCGGGGTCAGTGGCGGCCGCCGGTACACTAACCAAAGCAAATGAGCTTAGCAAAAACAACAACAACAGCCCACCGGCAACGGAGGAGGATGCTGACGATGGCAGCGTAATAGCGGTAGGAGACGACGGTACCGGGCGGTGTCGCTGCAATCCTCAATGGCACGGTACCGACTGTGGCCAGCCGGAGGTGATTTGGCGTGCATTTATCACCTCCAAAATTCCACCCCGCGATCAGATGGCCACACCACGCCCATACGCTCGGAACCTTTTCTACATCGTGCAGAGCACCTTCATCAGTGTGGAAGTGCTGGAGATACAGCTGATGGAGCTAGCCGATCAGGTGACGCTCTTCGTGCTGTGTGACCGACCGGCAGGTGGGCCCGGTACGGCATCGTACGGTGCCTCAATTGCGCATCACGTCGATGGGACGGATTTCTTGCGTTCGATACGGGACCGACTGCTGATCGTATCGGATGCGACTTGCAGCGGTAGAAATATGTTCCGCAAGCTGCTCAAATACACCGCGAAAGGTGCAATCGGTGCGGATGATATCGTGCTGTTCAGTGGCACAGACGAGATATTAAATCGCAAAGCAGTGGCATATCTGCGCTGGTACGATAACTGGCCACAGCCGGTACGGTTCCGTCTGAAGCACAATGTGTACGGCTTTTTTTGGCAGCATCCTAGCAATAGTACCGTGATCGGCAGTGCGGCCGTGCAGTTAAGCACACTGCGCGAGGTGTACGGTTCCGATCCGGATCGGTTGTTCGCGATCGAGAAGCCGGTTATGCTGATTGGCGATCTGAACCATTTCGGCGGTTGGTACTGCCGGCGATGCTACCAACCGGGCTCGATCGTGCAGTACTACGAGCATCGAGCAGCGGCTGCTGGTGGATCCACGCCGGATGCGGGGCTGTACCTGCCCGACCCGAAGCGAACGAAGGTACTGAACGAGGAATATGTACAGCAGCTGATTGCTAACGGCAAGGATCTGGAGGACGGCGAACGGTCCCTCGAACGGCTCAGCCGTCGGACGGACAAGTATTATCAGCCCGAGTACGTACGCGAAAACAGCTGGAAGTTTGATAACATCGTACTGAATCTGTTTGCCCGCTGGGACGATAACCTTGCGGACGATGATTACTTTAGCTAGGTTGCACAATCTAGATCATGCTGATCTGTTTCCTTCGACTGTGAAGGAAGGAGATCGTACCTGAGAAAGGTCCGTGGGTGACAAACACGAATTCTTCCATCCCACTACCAGAAGCATCTCCAGGCCAATCAACACACACACACAGGCACACGCACACACACACAATCATAATATTCTCGGTGTATGCAAAGCAACAATCGGAACACCACCAGGTACCATACTCCACACAACTAGTCAAAGTATTCGCACCGCTTCAAACAAAAGCATCATAAGTAATAGGAAATATTTAAATACCGAAAAATCATTACCGTTAAAAAGTGAGTGGTTTTAGCGAAGCCGCCGTATACGAAACGATGCAAGACTATTCCAATATAAGCAGGAATCATAACGGCATTTGCTTCCTTTGAAGCTAACACATGCTCGACCACATTACATACCGTCACGTATCATTCATCAAGAGAGAGAAACAGAGAGAAATACTAAATACGGCATAATCATACTATCAATATTTATATACACTCTAAAACGCAATCCAGTATAATTACTACGTCTTCTGTACTGTACTGTGAATGTTTGTGGGCGAATAGAGAGCGAGAAAAAAGAAAAAATCGGAAACTGAGAAATGATAAGCAAGAAGGGAAAACTGACTGCAAAGAGCAAACCAATTTGCCAGCAATTGCCGATCTGCTAATCGGGCAAGAAAAAGGAGGCCTGTTCACAGACCTTTAGCTAGACACCAATTACGTAATAACGTTTTGATACTGCATCTCCAGACTCTGGGGAAGCGAAAGCGGGAATTATCTGCTGGCAGTAAACAAAGAAAAACAAAAATACCGAAAAAATGAACCGTATTAACAGTACCTATCCCAGGATAACAGAATGAAGAATGGAAGTGCATTTAATTGCGAATCTCTGTGGGCGAGTGTGGGCGAGTGAAAAATGTGATCGACTGAAGTGAAAACCGTTGGTAGTTCTTAGGGAAGCGATGGAGACGATGCAATAGGGGTTCCAGTTGTAAAAAAAAAAAACACCCCCGAATAAAGCTTATCTACTGAGCAAGGTAAAGTCCTGCGAAAGGCATGTGTACTGAAGAGATACAGACATAGACTGGAAGCTGAACCATGGACAGTGGGGGGATGGCGTGGCAAGAGTGATGATGTAATACGAATGCTAGTTATTTGTTTTGTAATTTAGGTAAAATTTGCTAAAATAAACTAAACTTCAAATTAACATCGCTTGTACTATCTCTATTAGAGCTTACCTGTTGTAACGCCACAACGCGAAGGTGGCACCAATGTAAGGCAGCATAATGTAGAGTGAAAACTCGTGTGCATCGCTATGATGTCCACTCAGTATTTCCACCACATTGAAGCCCACGATCGAGCTGGCGATGATGAGCGATTGGCACACCTCGAGTCCATTAATGCCGGCCAGAATGTTGATGGCGTTCGTGCAGAAAACTGCCAGCATTCCCATGAACAAGTAGTAAAGCACCCCGATATCTAACGAATGGCCCAGTAACGGGCGTACTATCTTCGGCAGGATAACGGTGGTCGAATTGAAGTTGGTGTAGTACACCATCAACAATGGCAGCGAGGCAATCGTCGGTAGGTACAGCTTATCACGCCAGCGCAAATTAAGCACGTCGTCGGCGAACCCGAGCAGAATCATACAGCAGATCGATAGCATTGCTGCGATGAACTCTACAAACTAAGCGGGAAATTATTTAAAATTTCCAAGCGTCTACATCGATCTGCTTGTGCTTACTTTATCGTGCGGGAAGTCACCGTTGATAGTGGTGGAAAAATTCCGAAGAAAAGGCACCGGGATGAAAAGGAACAGTGACACTAAAAATATGCATCCCGTGACGACGCCGAACGCTTCAGGGCTGCAAAGAAAGGATTTAGCTTTTTAATTGATCATTTGAGAAAAAAAATGCATTATACGATTTAATTTTCGAAAGAAAACCTACATCTTTGGTTTGGACGCTTTGTTCATATCAATCCCGTACAGATTCGCATTGATAAACATTGCTTTCATTTTCGGTATCAGGCTACGGCCGGCGAAGTACGCCCCGACGGATATTGCCACATTAACGATCAATGGCACTGGTAGGAACACCGGCTGTCCCAACAGATCAAACTCGAAGCAATGAAAGAAGGACATGTTTACGCAAAACAAATGGAAGCAACAATTACACAACCGAAACAAAAACGATTAAATTTGTAGCTTTTGGAGCACAATCCAAGGGACAGCACTAAACCAAAACAACGATCATGATTGTACTGTTATTATTTGCCATCGCCAAACAAATTGCATTGTGCATTTTTGACGCGGCGTCAAACTGTCATACCTGTCAAGCGCCGTGCTTAGGTCGTGGTCTATGCATGTAGATTGGTTTTGTTTACTTTTTTGAATTTCGATTTTTTAAGATATTTTTTTTTCTTCTTAAATTAAAACTCATTGAGGAAGTAGAAATAACTTTAGATAAACTATTCACTGTCGCCAATCCAGTGCAATGATTTTAAAAAATGTCAGTTGTCCACAGAAAGTTTCATCTAAACAATGGTCCGCTCTTGGGAGAGCCGTTTGTCCCAATCGCGAGAGAGCCAATATCCACCGAGACCGGTCTCGCGGTTGACTGCGGGAGCAAAGCACCAAACTGCCCACCTTTATTTTCTTTAGTTTCCGAGAAACATCCAAACCGAGTGGTAACGTTGGTCTGCACGTGTTTCGTTTTCCTGCATCGAACAAAAAACCACCTCCAAAGCGCATCGAGGTGTATGCGGTGTTGCGTATACAGGCAGACGCCGTACGCGTATAGTCTGTTGACGTGAAGTTCGATTAGCGTTTGTGTAACTATCTTTACCACCGATATACTTACGAAGGGTGGGTTAAACGTGTAACATCAGTGCGACATTGCTGTGAGAAGTTTGTGGTTTTGTGTAATTTAGCATACGTACAGAGCATACGTGATTTAGCATACGTAGCGGAATGTAACAGTGTTGTCTATGAATGTTTGTTATGATCGGAAACGTGCAACAAATCGAAATGTTTTAATAATTGAAATAGCAAAAGCATAATTGATCCAACTACTAACGCACAGCGATTGTAATGCGTATTTTGTTTACCGTTGTATTGTGCTAACCAGCATTGAATAAATAACGAGTGTGAAGAAAAAAAAACAACAACATTATAGAACCATCCCGTTTCTATCGCGTTAACTGCGTGCTTTAAGTGCGTCAAAAGGTTTTGATAGCTTCACGGTTAAATTTAGTAATCAATTTGACATTATTTTTCCCCACCGCGTGTGATAAATAAGCTACGGTAAACGGGTTTATTTTTTTCTTCCACATACGCCAGCAAGCCATGAGAACAACGGTTGCAAGTGTGCACGTGTGTAGTGCGTAGTAGTTGGCGGTTGGCGGGAAAAATAAAGTGTATGCGTCCCGCTTCCGTTCGTGCAATCATCGCTAGCACTCAAAACCCACCTGTTTTGTGGCACGTTGCGCTTGCATGTTTTGCACGCTGCCCCATGGAAAGAAAAGCAGAACAGCAGCAGGGTGGAAAAACGATTGCATAAACACAACACTACCCTACCCAACGGTCGACCGGTGCCTGCAAGGTAATTAGAGACAGCTTACAAATAGTATCAACGATGTACATGTTGTACATGCCGCAAAAATCATCCTCCTCCACATCGGCTATAGTTGCATTATGTGGGGGAAAAAAAATGGAGAAAAAACCCGCTCTCCAAGGGAACACGTTTGTTTGACGTTGGCAAAAGTTTCATCGCAGGCTTTATCTGTAAATTACTCACCAATGAATTTAATGGTACGCAAAACGAACGAGTTTGAAGCTTTCGGAGTAAGAAAAAAGAGATGTGCGTTTTTGTCCACGACAAAAGACCGTCGTGGTGTAACATTTGTGAGCCCATTTCATGGTTAAACAAACAGGTGAAAACATTTGAGTGAATTTGGTTTGTTTATGTCCCAACCGGTTGTCTCATGGTACTTGAAGGTCATGAAAAAAGTTTACGCGCTAATGCTTTAGTGTTTTTGTATGATTATTAAAATTGAAGTAATGGAAGAAAAAATGGTGCTCGATGAAGAAAAAATCTAAATAAAGGCGATCGTATCCCCCATGCATCAATTATAATGTGAGCAAAAGGGGGGGAAAAAAGAGAAGCTTTCTAATTCTGGTATCTGATGTCAACACGATCGGAGAACGAAGCGAATAACGAGTTAACCATTTATCTTGCCCCAAAGAAGCACGAAAACGAGGCAACATGCTGACTAAAGTTGGAGCTTACAGATGAATGAAGTGAATGCACACTCGACCTCGACCTTCTCCAGCGAGGGTTGAAATAAAGAAAATAAAACAACAACAACAAAGCCACCCATGCACGATCAAACACGTCGCGATCGTTTTCCGAACGCTTCCATCGCATGCCCGCCGGTTTGTTCAACCCGCTCGCTGCGATGGATGCTGCGCACGGAACCATTTTGACGCACGTCTGCGTGTTCCTGTGTGTGCGTTTAGTCCGTGAGTTGGACAATAATAGGCTTACAGCTTGCTCAGCAGAGCAACGGCATACGAAAAGTGCGCATTGTATGCTGCGATCGATTCACGCAACGCACCAATACACGGATAGCAGTCGCGGCAGAACTCGTTTCGGGGCTCGATTTCTAATTGGGAAGGGCAGCCAAAATAATTGCGCCGGGATGTAAGGGATGAAGAAGACGGTTCTACAAGAGGTGGCAAGAACGGAGTAAGGAAGCGACAGGGAACAACAGGGGATACATTTCCATCCACACCAGCCACACACATTCAAGCGATCGTTCGTTTTGCGATCGTTCGTTCAAAACGATTGAACAGTTGCCGAGCGATTGAGAATGCGATCACGCGTCTCCTTGCGAACGCTGCCCATTTATTCGCAACGAACAAGACCTGCGGGTGATTGTCATGCGCCGGCAAAAAAATAAATAAATAAATAAAACCTGCCCAAAAGCATTCTACCCTGCTGCATTCTTTGTTCCTTCCAGTGTGTTCCTTCCATTTCACATTCGCGAATCTTCATACCGGCCCCCATTTGCTTGGTGGTCAACGGTCATTTTAGATGGGTTTGTTTTCCATGCTCGCAGTTCGGGGCCCCAAGTGGGAACAGGTTTTTCCGTGGACAGCCAGTTTATGTGTGAGCTGCTTTTCGGATGTTTCGTGCGATAAGCAATCTTAAAGTGTGCCGCCGTGAACGAAGCATCACTAGCATGACCCTATCGTGTGAGATAATTTATTTGCAGCAGCAAATCGAACTGCTATCACTCGGCAAACTGTTAATGGAGAAGGAAATTAATGGCATACATGTTGGATTGGAGTTCCTTAGTCGTTCATGATGCAAAAAAAAGCTCCACTTAGGATCGCGCCAAAGCCAAAGGCAGCAAATAATAGCAAATGTTGGGAAATAGTGCCAAATTTGTCCGGTCTTGTGAGTGCTTTAAGCGTCCTCCGAGCATCTATCGACCCCCGGTACAACTCTTGAAACGGTTCCAAAAAAAATAATCCGACACTGATGTGGTGGACACATAAATCGATCGGAAGCTGACATACAGCGTTAAGATTGTTGGCGCCCACGACTTCCTGATGGTTATGAGCGCAGATATGGAGAGCACAGCAAAACATGCTTCAACAGCTCATGGTTTTACTCGCTTAAATAGTCGCCCGAAAGTCCGGAGTTTCGTTGGCATTGAAACGCCCACAAGCGGTCGGGTTCCTTTTCCTTCCAAATTCCTTTTTCCCGAACCGTTGCTTACGCAGCCGATGTACGCGTTCACATAAATTCTCGCACAAATAATTTCTCCACCCGGGAACCCGACACCGGCGTGCCCTTTTTGTCTTGTGTGTGTTTTAGCCCGGGTAACATTATTTATAATATCACGCAGTTCGCCGCATAAGATTGTTCCCTTTTTTTTGCTGCCCTTTACGTTAGCCTACTTACGGTAAACGGGAGCGTCAGGATGTAAAGCAGGAAGCGAAAGCTGGTGCTTGGACACAGGAGCATTGGACATTGCATGCTTCAGCTGAGCTTGTCGATAACGAGAGAAATCTGCATAAATACACACAAACTGTGAGGTGAAAAGCGTCCGGAATCGAGAAGCGTTTGTACAGGGAGGCTTTGCATTCGTTAAAAAAATAGGGATAGACTTTAAATAGAACCAGCCCTAATGAAAGGTGTCGAGCGTTTGTAATCTGGAGCACCCGTAATAAAACTCCGGCCTCTTCCGGTGCGAGAGTGTACAAAGTAATGAGATTAATTAAGGGATGTATGTACGACCAGTGGCGGATTAAACCGTGGGCAGAGTAGAGACGTCTAAAGGGTCCCCGAAAAGCGAAGGAATTGTCTAACAATGTTCGTATCAGAGTATTGATGTGAGATAGAAAAGGGACATCCAAAAATATACCTTACCCGGTCGGTAGGTTTTAGTTTTGGGAACTCCAACTACCGGGCCACCAAAGAGTTGGCTTCACCGAGTTGGTAAAACATTTGATTATTTAGTCTTACGTTTATTGAGTTCCATTGACGACCAAACTCTCAAAAGGCTACAGTTTAACAGCACCTAAAAAAGCATCTCTTGAAGGTCTCCTACAAAAAAAATACCTCCATTTAATCCATCAAGGTTATCTTTAAATGTTGGAACTTTGTCTAATCTTCCTGTTAGGTGTGCACTGCTTGGAAGCTGCCGTGTGTCTGCCTTGTCCCTGGTAACGTAAAACCGTCCAAAAACCTAGAGACCTTGACCGTCGCCTGCATAATGCCAAATTCCCACCAAATGTGGCTGCACGTCGTCACACCGAGGCTTTGTGTTTATTGCGCTTCCCAGACTCTGCTCGGCCGAGTGTCACATCAACAAATGAGCTTCCGTTGGGGTTAGCTTTTCGGCTTTTGCCGAATCTCCCTTTTTATCATTATTGTGCATCATTTGCAACGCTTCAAACAATGATTTCAACACACATGAGTACGTTTTGTGAGGCTTCCAATCTTGATCGCTGGTGCTATTTATATCGCACCACAAACGACTTCACAACGCGTTCGGTAAGCACTTGTGCAACATGCTCTACTGACCGGCTCGATCAACCGGTGAACCCGGTGGCGGCGATGTGTTACGCAATGTGCAATCGGATAAACTGCATGTTCCATTCTCCAGAGTGCCGCCGTAAATAGATGATCGTTATTTCTATGCTATGATTACACGGCCGAAGTGCGTTAATCCTCACGCTTTACTTGAGCAAATAAGTAGGCAGGCGGACAAGCAGGCAGGCTAGGCGGTGGAATCCAGCAACATTCCTACCTAATCGAGCATCGAAACATAATTGTATCTCACTGCATGGTAAATCCACTCCCGAAAGGTGTGTTGCGAAATGTGAGTGCGCTATAAATAAACCGCAGACCAAGGCACTCGGCGCTACCATACCATGAAACAACACGGGTGAATTAATCCAGAATCTCCGAAGCCAAAGAACTTCAATTGCGCTGGAGTATTGAATCGAGAAGTTGCGCACCAACCCGGTCGCTCCATTTGATACTCGTGTGAGAACCAGAATTCACACCCGCTCGGCCATTCGAAATTAATGCTCTCACAAGCGGTTTGGCAGCGGTCATGCTGACTTGCGCCTTTCTGCCACACTCGGCCACACTCCGGGAGGCTGTTTTGGAAGCGTTCGGTGTGATAGATTCGTCCGGTTCGAAACCGGAGAATCGATCGATCGCAAACATGGAACTGATAAAGCTCGGCGCAAACGAATCGGTTCGATCTGTGGCATCGGTTCCGCATCGTAAGCCGTGTTCCGTGAATCTTACGTTAGGTGTGTAATTACTTTCAGCAGTTCTTCTTGCAGTGTTCTTGCAAGCGTGATCGTCCGTTGCCGGGCTCGTTATCGTGTTACAATCCAAACACCAAATCCAATCGACTGAGGATCAATTAACTTTACTCGCAACTCCAACAAAACGTATTAAAAACACCGCACGTTATATTACTTTACCGCTGGGTCTGCGTGCTAAAGCTCAACAAACGCTTGCCGGGGGATCACAAAACCAGGATCACTGCTTCTTTGTAACGACCTTGATCACGGTGAGGTTGCATCGGGTTGTTCGGTTCATGGTACGCTTGCTACGCAAAGTGCTGAAACGATCTCGACCGTGCTCATTAACTTGCCATTGCATTTGACGTCTTGCTAGCAATCGCAAAACGCAAGCGACCACACAAAACGATGGTGACGGTAAAAAAGTTGCCTTGCGTCGTAAGGTTTCATCGTAAACCACCGCGACAAAGTAAACAACCCAACCATTCGAACGATCCAACCGGGCACGGTTTGCGGTTGTCTAGAATCTGTCATGAAGAACCTCACTGGAGAGCGAGTACCGGAATGCTAGCAGGCGTGTGTCACCTTGACGGTGCTCTAAGTCGGCGCCCGCGGTACGATCTCGCTACAGATGTTGATCGATTCAGAATACTACTCCGCACCAGACACGATCTTTGCACTTTGCGATGTATGCGAGGTCTTGGTTCTACTTTGTCATGCCCGCCGGATGCTCTTTGTTCCCGCCCTTCGGACGGAGCTCTCGGCATCAAAACCTTCGAGAGGTGCTGAATGTATGTGTGTGTGTTATTGTGCCATTTTCTCGTGAGATCTAATTGACCCGGTACAATACAGAAGCACAGTTCGTTGAAATGAATCATCATCATTACGTTCTCATGGCGTTCTGCCTCACCGCGTCAAACCCAACCTTGGACGGGTGAATCTCGGGCCCCGGTAACGTTGCGCTCGCAACTCGCAAACTTTAATTGGCCATGGTAGCGGTAATGGAATGTAATGAAACTAATATTGGATTGGGTGTAAGATGTTTCGCAATAAGATAACTGCCCGTGATCTGCCACATAGCTCAAAACATAGCGAACGTTTATGATGGCTGGAGTTGAAGTTAAACCCATTTATGGAGAGCAAAACAAGATTAGTACAAGATCCCACGATGTTGGCTCACCGATTGGTGGCAATTGGTCGAATGTGAGCTGTACTTACTATCAGTTTGCTCCAAACAATGTGAGAATTGGACGTACTAGCTGCTATGTCCATGACCTGCATGAGTAGGTGTTTCATCGCTGCTTCCAGTGTTGTCCATGCTGGCGGCAGTGACGAACAGGAGAATGGCCTTTAAAGATTAACCGAGCATCGCCAGCTAGCTAGACTAGTAAGAGGATGCAACCTACGCAGTGGGAATGATGTTGGAACGCTATTAATGCACAATTCCTGCAACATACCATTCCGACCACGCGTATGTGTAGGCTTTTTAGACCGGGCCAGTCTCTTGCTCTATTCGATCTCAATTCCAGACAGACGATAAGCAATTTATAGCGTGTCTGGCAGCTTGAACCGGCTCCTACCGGTGGCGCTCTGCTTTGCATACTGATTCGGCACACTATCGAACATGCGCGCTCGATCGTTACAATCCTCTCACTAGAACTGTGCACCAGCACAACGCATCGACGAGTATCGATCGGTGTTGGGGAACACAGTCATGCACTAAGAACTTAACTCGATCTGCTAGCGGTGCGTACCGGTGCCGGGCAAGATTTCAAGCGAAACGATCATGATTAGAACCGGTACAGGTGTGCACCAAACGGGGTGACAAAGCTCGGTTACGCGACACTGTTTTTGTGTTCGTAACAATCTCCACGCACCGGAAAGCCGTTACAGCGTTCGAGCTAGAACTTTGTCGAAACCGGTTACACGCTGTCGATAGGCACCTGTGCGATGATCACCACCAACAGAGTAATCAGCGAGTGATAATTGATTGGCAGAGAGCTAAGCCAGAGGAGAGCAGAAGTAATATTACACTCCAAGGACGACATTTTTGCCCCGGTCACACCGACGCCAACGTGGTAAAGGTGTTGCATTGCAATTACTCATGTAATAGGGGTTTACGTGGATTTTCCTAATATAAGTTGGTTGCTCCTTTTTCATATATTAAATTGTTTTACACTTCGGATTGCATATATCACATTGATATGTATATATATCATATAGCGATGATAAACAAACTCGCCTTAAAGTATGCAATTTGCTACAGAAAAGTAGTTTAATGTCTAAATGTGTTTTGTAAAATGTCTTAATGTGTTTCTTATCGCAAAACATCCTAAAAACAAACAAAATCAATGTAAATCTGTTTTGTCGATTGAGCAAATAAAAGTTCTAGTCATCATGCAGCTTTCACCTGCCGGTTAAATTCCTTATCGCGCCTATCGGTTCCCAGTACGAGGTTTGCTGTAACAGTTGGGTGCAACTATTTCCCCTACAAAAAAACACTTGTCGATGACGATAAAATAACAAAGTTGCTCTGTAGAAAAAATCACCGGCATCTTCCAGGTGCAGTGTAACAGGAAAGATAAAACATACCGACGTCCACTCCCGCTACGGTACCACTAATCGAGCCGGTCTAATCTTATCAGCATTTAGTTAGATAAATAAAAAAACACCTCGCAAATGGAAAAATGGACGAAAGTGCATGAAAACGGAGGTTCCGAAATAGATTTGGAAATCGATCGAGCAAATCTATCTGCTGAGAAATGATGATGGATTGCTTTTAAGGGTAGGTGTGCCAGTGCCGATAGGCAAATGTTTAATGTTGCACAATTGCACTATTTAATTACGAAACATAAAACATTTCGCTCATTGGAAATTAAAGGTACAAAACAAAGGGTATTTTTTTCATGTTCACTTGCATTGTACTGTGCTGGAGTGCTCTTGCTGGTGGGAAAGTGCAAAAAGAAAAACAACAGCTTTTCTACCATTTGCAGTGGTTTTAATGCAACGCAGAGAGTGTAACCTTGCATAACGCGCCTGCATCGAATGCACTTCCGCTCAAATGTTGGCGTGCGCTTTGGAGTTTGTTCTTTTTTTTTTCACGCACAAACCACCGCAAAAGCTCCAACGGATGGAACGAAACGTGCCGATTTGCTTGCTTGCCAGTATTTATCCAATTCTCTTTCTTCTTCATCAAAAAAAAAACTTTCCACCTTAATGGCACGTAAAACGATCGTGAGGGCTGCACGGTTTACCGCTACCGGCAGGCCAACAATTAATCGTCTTCTTTGTCCTACCGTGTGGCCACCATGGATCGTGGTGTAGGTTAATAAGGTTCGTCGCGGTGTCGCACCGTAATTCGGCTAAACCGGACCCCGGACTACGGAGAGAAAGAGTCACACGAAGGAACACTAATTTTGGGGGCTAATCTTGCGCACCGAACGTGCTCAAGCTTCGTGTTTGATTGAGGTTTTTCGGTCACCCTTTTGGATTTTAGCTTGCAGTTGCAGCTCTCCGACCAAGTCAAACCAAGGGAGGTAGTAGGAACGATCGGATTTAAATTGGGAAACGTAACCGACCGTAACTATTTGCGCTGCTGATCGTTGGATATTCGAGGGGTTTCGGTGGTGCGTTACAGTACGACAGGGCGTGAAATTGGTTAAATGACCCATTTACCTTGCATAGAAAAGTGAAATGGGAGCTATGGACAACACAGGCCCAAATTGAGAAGAAGAATTGATGTTTATTTCCTGCTGCAAAACATAAATGCACGAGCTAAAACTGTTCCCATGTCACTGGACGAATGCGAATGTGGTTGTGACCGTATGTCAACTTTATCATTCCATATCGTACATCATTGGGAACATAATTGGCTGTTGGCCAAAAGCACTCACACAAACACACACACACACACGAGGCAGTGGTAATCGATGGTGCAATGAGTTTTGTGATTTGATTTGAAGCGTGCATGATTTTATTGACCCGTTTTTATCCATCAGACCTGCCATTTGCTTGGGCATTCTGGAACAAACCTCTTTAAATCAACTTAAAGATCGTCATGGTGCTTTAAAACTCCTACCTGCCTACCAAAACCGGTGCAAATAATGACACCAATTACACTGCATTGAATGCAGAAATAAAAGTTCTCGCTTTTGGGAAGCGACAGACGTTCATGGGACTATTATGGCCACCCAGCAAGTCAGTCGCTGACTGGCTGGTACTGGAATGGAATAGGTAAACAGTCCAGGCCAGACCAAAACACGTACGTACAACTGCAGCGAATAGTGAAGTTTCACTGCTGGTTCCTTTTTTTTCTCTTTGTGGGGGGGGGGGGGGGGGGGGGGGGGGAGAATCCCATTCAATTCCATCCCCATTTTGGACCAACTTCCGTACCGGGTTTGGTCAGCACTTGCGCTTTGATACCGTCAACTTCGTTCGACTTCGTTCGTACGGCACTGTTTAGCAGTGATTCATCCCAACCATTGGTCGCCACTGGTTAAAGTAAAAGCGACAAAACCTAGACAAAACAAAATCGAAAACACGAATGGATGAGTCATTCGACTAGAGCCTTCGCATCTTGTTGATGCGCTTTCTTCTACCGGTGCCGTTTACATTAATATGCAACTTAACTTCACGCTAGTTCCATCGCTCGCTCCACACGGTACGTCTGTCATTAAAAAACAATCCAAATGCAAATCGAACCGAAAAATCCAATGATAAGGGATGCGAGCGAAAACGGGGGTGGAATTACAAAAAAAAAAGAGCCAACCGTTACATTATGAATCGGTTGGATTGACCATTTTAAAGGCTCTGTTTGGATGTCTGCTAAAGCTGGCACACTATATGGGAGGCAGAGTGTGAAAGAGAATACACCTCGGCTGAAGTAATTTTATCTTCGCATTAGTGCGACACATGCAGCCAGCATCGTACGCCGTATGCTGATGATCTCATTTGCCCACCCGGCGTAGTACAATGAGCGCATTCAGGCGTGAGAAAATAAGAGGAAAAAGGAAGCATGGTTAAGAGACACTAAAGGTGTGTAAAAAAATGGACCTAACACGAATATGCCAAAGGTGTGCAAAGTGTGGGAGATGCTTTATTTTAGTCTCCTACGCGTTTGCCACGCTGATTGCAAAGCGGTGGTGATTTACGGATGCTTTTACTCCGGAGAGCACGGCTTTATCGTCCCAAAACGTTGGATAGTGCTTAAATAGCTTTGAAATTGGTTGATTTGTTTATAACCGGCTATTTGATTGTTGCTGCTCAAATGTATTTGATTGTTTGTGGGTTTCCAGTGAACTTTACACATGTTTTCTTCAAGTTCATTCAACACTTGAATTGTAATTAAATTCATTTCCATATTTTATATTTCTTAGGCACTCAGTTGTTGAGTTCCAGTTTGAGAACCATTTCTAAAGTTTTGCAAGTTGAATTGGAATGTGTGTGGAATACTGTTGGAATTTGTTGAAAGCAATCATCACAAGTTCGTTTTTACTGCTAAATATTACAGTGACTTGCAGGAAACATGAAACGATTGAATAAAACAACACCTACGTTACCACCTGTATTCAAAAATCCTCTTTTTGTGTGTTACAGGAAATACAAATACAGGGAAATACAAATGGCATAAATATGCATTATGAAACATATGAATTATACAAATTTAAATGAAATCAATTGCAAACAAAGAAATAATTTAAAAACTAATTACCATTCCAAAACAAGTAACAATGGCACGCTTCCACCGTACTGCAGCCGTTGCAAGATAATCTGCACCGGAGCTTTACAATTTCGTTTGTGCTGAACGACTTTAAACTTGTTTGCTCTATCGATCAAACTTTGTCTATGTCGACTTGGTTGCATTTGTCAAATAGACGCGACCTTCTGCACTGTTGCCACTAACTGTTTGCGTTATCAGCTCCTCGCGGTGATGTTTTGCTTTTTGAAGCACACACAAATTCAAATGGCTTACAGATGGAGGCGAGTTTTTCATGTTTCTTACCACCCTTCAAACGCGAACCCCCCTTTGGGTGGCACCTTTAATCTGTTCAAAGGAAAATCTTCAATTCAATTCAAAGTTTTTTGCGCCTTTTTCTTATGTTTATTTTTTCTTTGAACTGTACCGTTCGGCGTACAATTTACACTGATTACGGAGGATGGAATTGATTTTTGCCTGGCTACACAAATCGTAATTCGCTTTCTGCGCGTTTGTGCCCGGTGGGGTTAGCAATCATTTGCAAACCTCCCACACCGGCAAATGAACTTTAAATTGTTTTTTTTTCTATTTATTTATTTTTTACTTCTCATTATTGCATATATATTGTTCATAGTCCCACCACACAAGCAACCACCCCGAAGATATAACGATATAAGAGCATGTGTTTTTTTTTGTTTTGAATATATATTTTTTAATGCAATTTCATTCCACTGCAATGCATTGCATTACGACAATTTGCCATGTTCACGGACGAGGGTCACACTAAAGGCACCACAAAACACGGCTGTGCGGTTTGTACTTGTTGTGTTGTCATACTTTTCCATCCACCACCGTGTGGATACTCACTGACGTTAAGTAAACAGCAAAACAGAACTGCATTATGTCATCGAGTGCAGGAGCAATATATGTGCAATCTCGCCCAATGTGGAATGCAATGACACTTTTAGTGAAGGAAAATTTAAATTTGCCACTACCATTTGCGATGGCGCACTATGTGTCTAAAGGGTATTGTTTTGTTCCCTTCCCTTCAATGCTTGGGCCGTCTTTACGAATGTACTTATTGACGAAGAAACACAATCGGTCTGCTAATGCTGATGGAAGCGAAAGCAAGAGGCACGAGATTGCCCACAAGAAAGGGCCTGCAATTACTCTAGTATTGCTTTGTATTACACATAGCAGCGTTACGAACAAAGACATTACTTACGAATGACTAACGCTGCTGCTAGCCTTACATTACAGCATCCCTACTTCTGGTGCAGTCATGTGTGGCTTTCTACCGAGAGTTAGGGTCGTTGACTTTATGACTTAATTTTCTACCCGTAAATAAATAAGCTTAGCAAATTAATAAAAAAAAATGTATGTTTTACATTTTTACTATACGCAACCAAATGTTTGTTTCAAAGTATGAACGCAAATTTCTCCTAAAGGAATAATTTTATCACACTAAGCTATTCCTGATAAAACAGATAACGATTCCCATTCGACGCCGCTGCTCCCGTATACGACGAAAATAATGTTCTGTATTTGATTCTTCTCTATTTTTTCTCCCGCACATTCCAGCTATCTTTAAGCAGCGGCTCACGATGGATTTGCACAG